>JABFDZ020000066.1:6576858-6593382 GCA_019775955.2 Pollimyrus isidori | reverse complement strand
TCGACTATTAGAAGTCAGCCCTAGTTACAAGCATCCGGAAGTGTGGTCCCCACTGTCACCCTTCTGCACTCATACAGTGACGTCACTTTGATATGCAAATTTATTACGTCACTGGTCCCCACTAGGACATTAGACCAGACAGAGTCCCTATCAGTCTGTGTACAGTCAGGTCAAGCTTCCTTTGTGAAACCACCTTTTGGGGTTTTGAAGTGGTAGGCAGGTTCAGAGGGCTGAATGGCTGTATTTCTGGTTTGTCTGTAGCTGCTTTAGAAAGCATGGTCCCCACTCCCCACCAAGCACCATCCAGTCATGTGTCCCCACCATGTAGCAAAAACGTGTGTGTGTGTGTGTGTGTGTGTGTGCTTCTTTTGTCACTCAACAATGAAAAACTTCTTTTTATATCCTGAATGAAAGTAGGTTTCATACAAGAATACTAGAAACCACAGAAATAACCAGACTTCAGAATGATTTGTTTATCCTCTGCTTTTTTCCCTTTATCTATCCAGTCTCTGACTCACATTTTAGTCATTAAATCGAAGTGTTTAACCATAAAGTACAGTGACTAATCATGTCAACCACTCGACTTGAAAAACAACTTTGCCAACAACGAAAAAAAAATTTAACAGGATCACCACAGAGATCCAGAAAACTTCAAACCTTTTCTTCCTTCCTTTTTAAGGCTTTGACAGTACTCATTTTGACAGATCTTGTTTTGGGTTATTTGTTTCAGAAATTATGTTTCATAACAGAAAGTTGTGTTCAGTGCCATTGATTTTTTTTGGCTGCAGTTTCATGTCATTCAATATTAAACACGAGCATTGAATGAATGAGAGGTTCACTGTAGAGTCACTGGCCCACTGTCCCAAATGTGCTGTTTGGCCAAACCATAGGAAGGCATTTGAAAAATAATGTCTAATAGTTAAAATGTCTGCTATTTTGTCAATGTACTTGCATGCTTGTTTAACTGGTTTTATACATAAAAATCCTTATCCTATCTGATATGTGTTGTGTCTCATGGCACAAAATTGTTACCACGTCAACTAACAGACGGGCACGTGACCCTGGCAGTAAATGAGCATCATGGCTTCATTTTACTCATGGAAAAAGCTTGAAAACTCAAGGTAAGGCAGAGGCACCATAAATTAAACCTCATTATGTTTTGTAGTAGTTAGTTGTATTATAAGAAGTCTTGTGAAAATGTACTATAATGAGTATTAGACCAGTAAGGGTGTATAGCATCTTCTCCTTGGTATAATCACAGTCTGATGCTCCTTATCCCTCTGAAACTAACAGCCATTTAACAATAAACACCTGGAATGAAGACATCAGAAACCACTGAAACAGCAGCAATACAACATGGTCATGCTTTAACAAAGATCTGAATAAAATCAGCTGACAGATTAAGGTATTGCTTTTTGAAGCACCAGTACTGTAGATGTAGAGCCTACTTCAAATTTAATAAATGTGAGAATTAAGACATGATACTGCACCATAGCAAAACAAGCAGATATAGGTAATACTGCATGATGGGGGATTCATAAATGATCCACCAAAATACTGTAATTGGGAGATGTCCTCCTGGCTTGAAACTAACTTGCCTGAACAGTGGGCAATGGTGAGACCATCACAACACGTTTTTTTATTTATAAGGAACACAGACTGCCAAAACACAGACAGGTCTTTTCACATTAGTGTGACATGCAACATAACACAAGTGGGCCTCTACGATGTATGAGATTCCAATACTGACGGTAAACTAAAAACTGAGGTGAGAGATAAGCAGAACCATACTCCCAACTGAAGTAGTTTACTGCTTTACTGCGTTTTGTCCCTTGAATTTGGGGGCCTGTTTCAGTAGCAAAAACAGCAAATGTAAAAGATGAAGGAGCTGAAGGAATTTTGTGTTTTTTCTTTATGGGAAAACTGCATGAAGAGCTGATCCCAGGCAACCTTGAACTTCATCCACCCTGTGGAGATATATTCATTCCCTGGTAATGGATCTTGCTGGGGAGCTGTGATCCAGAACAACCAGATAGACAAAAACAAAATATTCTATACATAAAATCATTTTTTTCACCAGGGAAACAGAAGCATTTCCTATAACGTACAGCCCAACAAATAAGCAATAAACAAACATATGAAGATAAAAGAGAGAAAAAACAGGTGAATGCTCATATTCAGCTGTTTAGGCAACAATGGTGATTTCTCAAAGCTGTTTCAGTATCTATAAGAAGTTATCAAGAGAGATTAAATGTTGGCACATGTAGTACGATTCATAGCTCTCAGTGATATGACCTGCAGCAGAGCACCTGCAGTGCCTCAGCTGGCTACAAACTCCACAGCTCGTCCTCTTTTCCAAACATCATGTGAAGCCTCCCACTGTGCTTTGCTCTCATTAACATATGCAAACAGGAGGATACAGAGAGGTGCAACCAGTCTCTGCAAATGACAGTATAGTGGGAAATCAATCACTGATTTATCGGAGGAGGCTCCCAGCAACTTTCCTGTGGTCTTGAAACCTCATTATCAATTAATCCCCAAAACGTCAGCGTGGGGAAGATTAACCGTTAACAGCTGTCTACGGAAACACCTTCCACGTGCCCAGCTGTGGAGCACAAATCAAGATGCCATGGCATGCAGCGCCAGCCAAGAGCTGGATTTTCCTTGTGAGTTTTCAACATAAGTCACAGAAACTGGGGCAAAGTAACCCTTGCTGACAAACGCTCACCCTCTATAAGGGGCTGCCTTTCCTTATTTTACTGAAGATCTTCACAGCATAAAAAAACAAAATCGGAAGAATGATTGATTTACTCTTCGTGATATTATAAGAAGTACATATAAATATAGTGAAGATAATGAGAGATTCTAATAAAAAAATGCATTTCAGTTTACATTCAGAAAAAAATATTAATTATAAGGCAAACTGAAGAACTACTCCAATGTACCCATTTTTCTGGGGACACCTTAAATACAGCTTTATATTTTTTAAAGCATAGATTGCAAACATATGGATCAAAGCTTATCTGCAAAAACACTCTCTGGCCTTCAAGCCCCTTCAGTTGAACACATTTTAAAGGTTGCACCATATCACCATATCTATAAAGATTATTTCTTAAAGGGAAAATGTCTCTAATTCCCTGATCTCTGCCTGATCTCTAATGAGTATTAATAAAATGTGTACCTACATTACCACAGGTGTAGTAGACCTCACCAATATTAAGCCTAAAATGATCATATATTATAACAGTGGCAAGCTCATTTTCAGAACACATTAGATAACAATAATAATAATCAATCAATCATCATCATGTAATAGTTACTTTGTAATTATTTGCCTTAATAAGAGGCTTTACATCTCCAAAATAATTACTTTTAACATAAATGAATATGAATCAAAACTTTTACTGTACATATCTGTTGTAAATGCTGGAAGATATAAAAGCAATATATACATTTAATTGGTAACAGATCTTTTTAGGAGAAATAATGTTTATAAAACAAATTTTTATGGAGAAATATCAAATTTATACAAAGGCAGAAATGTGTCAAAAGCCTCCAGATAATGCAGCTATGAAGTCCAAAGATAAACCTTTGTGAATCGTAAACTGGTTCTTCACTGTGTATCTTTGAATACCTTTGTTAAAGTATCCTCTTCAGTTTTCCCCTGTACCAGAAGCCATCAAAAAAACAACAACAAAGCTGTCATTTGGCATTCTCTTGCATTCTAGCATAGACTCTCATGAGAATTGCACTGCATGGGGATGAAGTGCCTCTGCATCACTGGCTGGGTTTAACCTCCATGCATCACTGATGGTTTGATTAAAAGCAGCATTTGGAGGCAGACTGAAGAACAAGAAAACCCTCTTAATTTTAAACTAAATTTAGAGGTAACAAAATATGGGTATTATTAAAGTAAACTGTAAACACGCAAAACATATTTCAGGGTTATACAATGAAATTAATTTGGCATGAGGGGCAATTATTCCCAAGTTAAAAAAAGGCAAATACATTGGCAAAGCAAAAAATGTCACCCTTCCAAACAAACTGCTGCCAAATCTTTGCTTCAAAAAGGCCTTCATTAAGGTTTTAATTTGTTGGTGTTATATTTGAATAAACTTATCTAAAATCATTTTATAAAATGATTGAGCAAAAATAAAACATAAAATACCTAGATGTGGCAACAAGATCCAAACAGAAAGCCCAACTCATTCCTGTTCTTTACAACACACGACAGTATCCCAACTTCACCATACTGATATTATTACTGAAGTGCAAGGATTAGCATGGGAAGATCTTTAATAATTATACTGGCTTGATCCCAGTTCATTCCTGCTGGCCCTTTTAATTAAAAAGATCATTTTTCTCCCGAGATGGCAAGCTTTAACATACTTACAGGATGATTATCAAAGCGTTTTTTTTCCAGCCCAAGAGAAAGGTCTGCTTGAAGTAAAATAAAAACTTGAGACATCACTTCCTCAAGTATAAAACATGACATTTGATTCAGATTCGAATAGGTATGTAAAGCAAGATTGACAAAATTATTCATTCATATCTGGAGAAATATAATTCATGGAATGATCGTGTTCTGGTAGAAGATAGGCATAAAAGTAATGACAATTCCTGCCAGTGTCAGGGCTGAGCGACAGATGGATGTGACATCACCAGTAGGACGACTGGCTGCTCTGTTTCCAACCCTGCAGCCAAAGACTTACTCATCATTTAGAAATCCCTTCTACGGAGGCAACCAAGTAATCATAAAGAACCACCAGCATAAAATGAATATCCAACTGAATATTATGACTCAACAATTACAGCGAAAAGCATATCTTTTTCTCTAGTCAGTTCTCTGCATTGCCTAAACACAGAAATCTGGGTAACACACAAAAAAAATTATTTTAAAAACGTACATGATTAAAAACTTCAGCATGATTAGCTAAATTAACTATACCGAAATGAAAGCCATGTATAGTAGCTGCACCATTTTCCATCTCATTATGGATATAGCTTCATTACTTCTCTTTATGAAGCACTGAACTTCTGCTTTATGGAAGTTCAGAAGTGTATATTCACCCAAATTATGGCGGCCTAAAATTTGGCTACTAGACATGCGGTTCTTTAGAATCTTAAAAATGAAATGGAAACAATTCAACGTGTTTAAAACAGAGGGGACTAACCTTTCTTCAGTTTGCAGTGATAAATTTAAACAAGGTTAGTTCAAAAGAATGTCCACAAAAGTAAACTAAGGTGTCTTGCATATTCCTTACAATTGTATACAATAACATCTGTTCTGATACTGATTTGACAATTAAGCAACAAAGTCAGGGGCTTTCAATTCACTGCCAGCCGTGAATGTTGATACCATGATAACTAAGAAAAAAATCTATATTTCCGTAATTTTCGATTTCTCTGGTGGATGATAAGCCTTGGAATTGTATGTCAGGCATCAACTACATTCCACTTTTGTTCAGCACTTACATTTGACATTGATGTTTACAATGAGCCAAAAATAATAGCACTTGAAAAGTTACAATCTTTCTTTAAAAAGTCAGGGCTATTTTCCCTCACAGCTCTTCCTTCCCGGAGAATTTTACGAGCTTGCTGCAAATTTCTCATACTTCATCTCGTGGGCAGTAGGTGAACCACCCAGTTCCCACATTAAGAATACCCACAATAACAAAGTTTTTGTTCCCCATTCATTGCCTACCCCTTCCCTACCTTTCTAACTGGATTTCTCTGATTGCATGAATTTATTCATGATGTTATTTGATGCAGAACTTGACCTTTCTTCCCTTGGATAGCTCATTTTGAACAAGCTTGTCTCATACGCCAATATGAAATATACATGTTCCTGTGAATGTGGGCATGACCGAAAGGAAACCATTTCCAAATAATTATAGAGTTCTGCTTTTTGCTGCTTATTTTTATCTGACTCATGATAATGTTGAGACACAGTCAGATGGGTATATCAGCTGATCAACTGACATCACAATATTATTGACCTGCAGACTGAACTGTGAGACAGTAAATATAGCTTGGACTATGACGTTAAATGGAAAATTCACCGCTTGTTAAAAGTCATTCTGCAATTCATATTAATCAACAGGGAGGCGCACCACGCCCTTCCAGACTACTCCGAAATGATCTTCTCAGGAGCCATTTATCTTTGTCAAGAAGAATTACCACATCCCACTTCAGCTGGGCACTTCCAGATAACACCAGTCATTTCAGGAAGTCACGACTAAGCCATGGGAAAACACAAAATGCAATGCTGTCAGCACAACAGAAAAACATGAGTACAAGTGTCAATCAGAAAAGAAGCACAGAAATGTGTGCATTCTATAAACTAATAAACACAAGCAGATACACTGCAACTGACTCAGTAATTTATTAGGCTAAATTTTTTCATTAAAATAAACATGTAATGAAACGTTTCAGAAAAATTGCTATATTTCTCTACACTGAGAACAGCAAGCAATACAGCGTTAAGGATTTAAGACAAAAGACAACCATCTGAATACCTATTTAATAAATGGGTATTTTCTAAAGGGATTTGTGTCAGATAAAGACAGCATAAATAAGTTTTCAAAAGAAATTTAAAAGGCTAAAAACTAGTTTAATTTAATTATAATCCCCAGGGAAGGGGGGCATGGCCAATTATCCCAGTTCTGATATTGAAAACCTTCTATTTAAGTATTTGCAAAAGCAGAGCATCTGTACTTTTCGTTAAAGAAACAGAAAGCTTATGCAGGGAAGGCCACAACCAGTGAGGCATGTTACTGGCTGCAGAAACACTGAAAGGGTATTCATTAGAGTACTGGCATTACAGGCATCCAGGGATCCCAACTCTGCTCTCCTCATGCTACTCTGCACATACAAAATAATACAGAGATTAGACTACAGGAGCTTTGAAATCCTTACAAAAAACAAAACAAAAACAAGAAAGTATTACAGACACTCCTCACTTAACCAAGTTCCGTTCCTACAACCGGATCGTTTAAATAAACTGGTCAATAAGTGAGGAGCCACTGCATACCAATATTTCAGCCACACTTTACTAGTAGTCATTCTGTTCCTTTTCCATGCTAACATCTTGTACTATGAGGCACAAAATAAAGTACAAATTTAAAGATGAAAACACTTAGTCTTGGAGATTCCGAATGCTGTTGCAGGGAACATTGCCCGACTGCGGGAACGAGACTGAGACTGAGAAAGGAGGATGCAAGATGAGATGCTTGACACTGGTACCTTGACCAAATTCACATACAGCATAGAACACCAACTGGCTGGAGAGCTGGTCGTGAGTTTGGGCAGTTGTTAAGTGAGGAGTATCTGTATTGGTAAACAGCAAAATCAGAAACATAATAATCATACTGAGAAAAATGTATCCGAACCAGTCTAATACTTCGTAACACTGACCAGGATAAGCATCAGAAAGATGGAAGAACGAATGGGTGGACATTAACAACATATTAAATATAGCAGCCATTGCAACAGGGAGAGGAGCAATGCCTACAATGGCTGGACAAACACTAGTCTGTTCACTAACAACTTGACAATTGTAGGCACAATTTCAGGCTCCTCACAATAGCACACTTAAAATACCGTAACTCATAGCTGTGGCCTTTGTTCAGCCCAATCCACCCTCCATCTGCTAATCGGCCACATGTTGCCAGCCATTTCCAACCACCATTGTGAGAGAGCCCTAAAGACAGGTTATTAGGGGAAAATTTGCTTTCTGGTGTGTGGTAAGGAACAAGCCTGAGCTAAACAGCAGCCCAGCCAGCATGCAGCTAACCCGGTTGGCCCCATCACCCTTTGTAGGCTACACCCTGGGGGTACAATGGATCTGCTGGTATATGACAAACTTCTCCTGTGCATGTGTGCATTTGGGACACGTACACACACACACACACACACAAACACAAATACCAATGCAAAAAGCCAAACAGACACAAACACAAACTCCTACCAATATCAAAACCATATCATCTAATTCATGCAACTGTATATTCACTGGCTCAGAAAATGGTAAATGTTGCCGTTAAAAGAAGAGAACATTTTCTCAATATTTAGCTGAGGTCAATTAATACACATTTGATTTGCTGCTTCCTTTGGGGGGGAAAAGTTTTCCATCAAAATATAAAAATTAAACCTAAACAGAAGAAACTTTTCAAGATGCTGAATTTAACTTGATCATAAAGTTGAGTAGTTAATATTCATAACTGTCAATTTTTGGACAAGAACAAAGGATTAAAACACACAGTTTTTTTTTTTTAAACTGGCTGTCAAAGTACATATTTAATCTTTTTTATTTCATTTCCTTTCAGGTTCTGATACTAATTTAAAAGTAATATGGCATTGATGAGCTATAGCATCCAGGTCAGAGATCACAGGTGCTGAGAGAGAGATTAAATTTAAACAGTATGTGCTGGGGGAAGCTCAGGATCCGACACTGTGTCACAGAACCGCAGACTGATCGACAAATGAGATACTTTCAATTTGACACGCTCTGTCCCCTATGTGCTTTCTGCCTTATTCACAGCTCTTTTGGCGAGTTCAGGAGTGGGAGGTGATACCCACTCGCTGTGGGCTGTGCTAAAAGGTGGCCAGGCCATGGTACAGAGGAGGTGATTCTTGTAATGCTAACACTGCCATTGGGCCACCTATATTACATACATGCATCATATACGCTCCTTTATGCTTTCAGCTAATACAATATACCTATTGCAGATTCACCCAATCAGCTGGCTGGCAGAATACTGAATTTCTTCTTTGTTAATGCCTGGCTTCCTGTTTTTGAAATCAGATATTGGCTTGCCTGAAGATCTTCTGCCAGGTGACAAGTTGTAAATGCCTTTCATTCCCACACTGGACACAATCAGGGGTCAATTCAATTTCCATTTTCAAGGATTCACTCCTGTGTTCTTCAGACAGGACAAGAAATACACATATTACATATGCATACATTTGCACACACTCTGCGGCATGTTAAATACATGTGAAAACTTTGTTTCCCAAATAAAAAAAAAGTATAAAGTCTCAGCAATATTATATAACCTGACGAATGAATGGATTCTTCATGACACAAGAGTTACCCAATGGCATTTCTCCAAATGGCAACAAAAAAAAAAATCAAATCTCATGATGTATAGCATGATGAAACTATATTGTCATCAAGCATAAATCAAAATAATTGAATTTCAACCTAAGCTAATATGAGAACAGGGAAGAAGCTTATGTACTGAAATTTTAAAATTATTTTAAATTATCAAATGTCTGAAGCATCGAGGTGTTTTGAATGAGTCTTAACTTTCTTCCTTCTTACCACAATTACACTTACCGAGGCACTTAAAATCATTTTCACTAAAACATCACAAAGTCACTAATTGTACAGTAAAGTCATCTTAAGATCAGAAGTTTCAGGCTGACTTGGCAAGTGTTAAAAGGATAAGAGCTTAAACAGCACACGGTGGGAGCACTCGGCTTTCAAGCAACTGAGACATCTAAAAGACAGCCACCCATCAAGAGACAGGACGTGGCCTGACAGGCACTCCACACCGTAGCCCTTTCCCTGGGTTTAGTACAAGCAAATATAAAGGGCAAAAAAAGAAAGGGAGAATACAGGAAATGAAAAACCAAGTCCACCGGCTGAGTGAAACGGTAACACACCATTAGTGCCAGAGGCCTGAGGGCTGTTTACCATTTATGTCTGTTCACCTCTACTGTGACCTCGCAAAGTCACAGAGATATACTTTTTATAACCATGACTCAGGAATACCTACCAACAAACACAATTAAATACTTTCTAAAATAAACATACAAAAGTCATGTATGACGAATGGGTATTAAGTCTGCCTTTCATCATTCACACAATAATCTTGACTTGCGCATTATGCAGTTATCAAGTGGAGAAAAATAAGCATTCCCTCTGATAATAATTCTATATCTTAAGTAAAAGAGCTTCTTCAGGCTCAGTTGTGCTCCTGAGACTGCAAATCCTTTGCCATCAAGTAGAGTGTTTGTTGAGATGTAAAGAGAAAAGCAAAGCAATGCTTTCCATTCCCCTTCCCATGATTTGATATGGAACAGATGGGTTGACTCCTGAGTTCCTGACCCAAGCTACAGACTGACTCTCTGTCCACAGCCATATTCAATGAATGGCACATCATCACATGGGCAAATGCAATCAATGGCCATGCACAATCAACCCTCGAGCATCACACAGCTGTACACGATCAACCGCACAGCATCACGCAGCCATACACGATCTACTGCATAGTATTGCACAACAATACACAATCAATGGCATAGCATCACATGCCTATGCATGATCAACGGTACAGCCAAACAAATATGAATGATAGTTTGGTTTTTAGCATTTTTGCTTCATAGTCCCTACCCCAAATTGAAAAGGAGAAACACCCATGAATAAGTCCAGGTCATTTCCCCATATTATACTGCTATATTTTTAAACTAAGTTGACTTTCCCACAAGGTAATACTTCATGTCGCTCATCAAAAATGATTATCATTCATTTTGGCTATACTGGGCAAATGTTTTTGTAAGTGTTCAAAACAAGGCAAAGTATGCACTTATTTCCAGTAACAAAGCTTTTTGTGAGTGCAGGTAAACTAAACATGATGCATTAAATAAGGTATATATAATCACTAGGTCAATTGGCAAAGACAAGAAAGTGTGTTATTACAATTAAAAATAAATGTTACAAGTCAAATCTGGTAATATAGTGAAAAAAAAGTGACTGATCATCTTAAGTGGCTCTATACACACTACAAAGGCTCTCTCGTCAGCTTATTTCATAATGGGCTGGACAAAGAAAAACGACAAAATATCTCACTCGTGTTTGACTTCATGCTGGAAAATAATTGCCTATAAGAACTGAGGAGTCATAAATGTTCTGCAACAAAAACTTTTAGGAAACTTCATGCACAGCACCAAAGGAATAGTAATGAGTATGTTACTTCCACTTTTTAATTTTACAGTTTGCAGCCCTGACTTCCCATTCTTCTAGCTGTGTAGTAGATGCCTGATAATGACTTACTCAAAGGAAAATATGTGAATGACAAATTGAAGCCATAAACAATGCGGTTTACACTGGGGTACATAAGATGAAAAAATGAAATAAAATCTAAATTTTGACATATCAGATTCTACCATGCAACATTTTGTGTACATTGTGTTCATGACAATCAAGCACTGTCATAGAATCATTCACCAAAAAAAGCATTAATCAATGCAATTACAATAGCATAGTGCTATAAGTCTAAACATCATTTCTGAACCTGTGAGGATGAACAATTTTAATATTTAATAGGGTGCAGGCGGACATGCTGCTTAATCATACTTTTCTTGCTTTCTTGAGAGTCCTGCAAAGAACACTGCATAGAATACTTATGCTTCAAAGGACTGAAAGTATAATGCAAGTATTCTGAAGAAGTGTGTCATCATTATTATTTTTTACAGGTACTAAAAACAAAGGGTTACAATTCAATCGCAACAGGTTTAACAGCATGTGTACTCAGAACGAAAAATCATGCATGCTCTATAATGTGGCCTGGAAGTTATCAACTATTAGCCCAAATGGAACATGATTTAACAAAGAAAGATGTTTCTGGATGCATAAAAAGTTACGCCATGGTTCATTTTCATTGGACGTGCCCAACCTTTTGGAACTGAAAAGGCTCTTTGATCACCTTTCAAACTCATGTGATTCCATTACTCCACAAGTTAACAGCTTAGAAAAAAATTAAAAATAAAAATAAACTTAGGAAACACATCCAATCAGAAATGAATACTGGACCAGCCCCCCATTTCACATTACTTTCAGAGCCGGCAGTGCCAAGCACAATGCCATTAAGACGTCTGAAAGCATGAAATCACTCCACTTCGGCCCAGTTTTGTAGAGGCAGATAAAACATGCAAGAATGCCCTTGTAGGATCAACTCCCATTGAAAATTCCACATCTGCAGTGAAAGGCAGGTCAGGGACCCAGAGTCTGCACCAGTCTATCCCAGAATGCAATGGGTGTCAGAACGCCTTAAAGAATAAATTACAATTAGGTTCGATGGCCAACTGGGTAATGCAGGTAAAGAGTAATCCCTGACCCCTTCCTATGAATTGCTGTCTACTGAGAACAAGTATATCCATTAAATTAACACATTAACTGTAGCAGGTTAAACAGTACTTTTGTCTTTCATTATTGAAATGTTTTTAAAAACAGGTTGCATATAAGAAAACTGACAATGGTACACAGTCGTCAATCCTCTGTTGGAAGGCACATCTATTTTTCATTATGCACAAAACCAATCAAGTCAAATGATGCATCACCCCACTGTATAGGTGCCCTAACCCTCCACATGTGAGTAAAAGGTATCAGCTATACGCCCTAGGGTGGAACCGAGGGATCTACGGTGTCTGTCTCGGTCTGTGGCTCCGAACTGGGCCTGACCTAGGCTTCACACAGCAGGGTGCTGGAGGAAGCCTCTGGCTTTTGACCTAGGAGTCAGAGTAAGGCATCCCAAGACAGCTGCAGCATCTATCTTGTCAGTTAAGATTCCAAGGGGTGAAAAACAATCTTCTTGTTGGCAAATGGATGGCACACCTTTTCACCTCTAGGGGCAAGAGTTCAGTGGCTGCTTAGGGCAAGATGGTTGTAGCCAGACTGCCAAGATGGCAGAGAATGGGTGTAGTGGCACATCACAAAACACCCCAGACAGCTCCAGACAGCAAGCTCTCCCACCATAAAAAACCTCCACTCCCAGGTCAAACGGTAACCCAGGATCCACCCTGCGAACCCCGGGATCAACAACTCTGACAATGTCCAGCTATTCCCCATAGGCGACCCTAACACACATCACTCAGAGTACTTCACTGTCATGGCAAGCAAATACAAAATGTTGGTTTTGGTTAAGACAGACAAGCAGTGCTTAAATAATAATAATAATAATAATAATAATAATAATTTCCCAAGGGTTACCCCTAAGTGTGGGTATGAAAGCTTTCTATAAAGCTGAATATAAAATAAGCCATAGTATGATTTCCTTGAAAGGCCACTGTTAAGCTATGCAGTAACATCACGCTGAAAAATTCTGCCACATCATAAACAGTTCTACGTGAGTAGCACACAAACAAACTGCTTCTCATACTATAAACATGTCTTTATCTCTAATCTGTGAGCTACATGGTCCATGCACCTTGAGCCAACAGCACACAGCAATCAAAACAGCATACCACACTTGTTTCTAGCTCATTTCCCCCAGAGGAGTTCCTTGGGTACTGCATTTCACATCTGTGCTGCTGACATGGAGAGACATTCTGCAGTGAAATGTTGCATAGCCATATTAAGTTTATTCTTTCTTAATTGCTATGTATAGTTGTCTAGCTGACTGGGTCGCTCCTGCTCCAATCCTGCTTACACTCGTACCTGGGCATTCACTAGAAGCTCAGCCTGGCTGCCTAGGTGACCCTTTGGCAGTCCAAACGTTTGCAATGTGCTATTTGCCTCACTGGACATTGCTATGGAATAAGTATCTGCTAGCTGTGTTAAATGTGAATATAATAGAAAATAAATACTAAATATATCAACACATTCTTATCTGTGTTGAAAAGAAGTCTGATGTTACAGCAGGATGCTTTCAATATAAATTTTTAAATAGTTATTAAAGTATTCAGATATTCAGTGGGACACACCTCAAACAGGTCATTCTCCAGGCCCTGGGTCCAGCCTAAGTTACTGTCTGATTCGGAGTTGGACTGCTTACTTTAGAAAAGTGGCTTCTGTTATATTAGGCTCGCTTGAATTATAAGTGATTGTCAAAATACAATAAATGGTTTTCTTCTTGGCCAACACACACACACACACACCCTGTTCATACGTACTCGTGTAAATTAATATCTCAGTAGTCATCTATTTCTCTCAACAGATGCAAGGCTCAGATCTAGACTGTGATGATACCTTGCATAGATTCACTTCCTTCAGCTTTGAGAGGTCACTAAAAAAAGGTTTAATTTTAGATCTTTTCAGTACATAGATTTTTTTGTACAGGGGCAGTCTATAAGCAGGAACCCTGGATACAGAAGAATTCCCAGCTCTGAGAAGTTGTCTTACAACTGGCAAAGATATATCATGCATTGTATAAGGAATACAGTTCTCATTAATATGCACTACTCCTCTTGATTGGATTTAACAAACCCACAAGTGAGGTACAAACTGCCTGAGAAGGTTTTTGGTCACACAGACAGGCAGCTTAATTACAGAAATAAAAACATGCAACCTCAGATCTGCCTTAAAAATCTGATCTTTCAGAAGCGCCAATTTTCGGCACACAATGTCTCATTACCACCAATTTTGGCACAGTTCCTGCAATTGAAATGCACATGCACAAGTTTTGCAAAACAGACATAACAGAGGCTAGAGGGGACAGCAGCTGCAGCGCATGTAACTCCATTTATTGTCCCCCATGGCTTTGAGTATTTATCGTGCTCCCTTCATTTAATGGCTCGTGACAGCGGTGCTATATTAAACTGGGCTTTCAGCTGACACAGAGCAGTACTAACATTACCTTAAGGATAAGGTAGGACCAATTCAGCTCGGAGCCTGTTATAATTTCACCAGTACGAAGGAGAAATTGCAGAGGAGGACGGATCCCAAACAGCACACTGGGGTGTGGGCCATGATAATTTAATCGACTGAAATGTTTGCTGCTTTGGTGCATATAAAAACTAGAGAGGACGGTATATTAGACAACTATGGAAAACAAGTTAGACAACCACTTAGTTGCAGAGAGCAGCTTTAGTGTGCATATGTGAACTGACCCATCTTCCCATAGGACGCCAACTTAATTCCAATTCTTGTCTAGTGTTAGAATTAAGCAAAATCCATGACAAAGCGTCCCTTCAAAATATCTCAGAAACTCCCTTGACAGATCACAGTTACAATGCTTTACATTTGCTCAGAATCTACTACCTTATAACTGGCCCATTAATTATCTAAATTATTAGATACATCAGACTACATTTATTGCATTGATGGTAACTGCAGGCAGTCTCAAGGTTAACAATATCGGACTTACGGACATCCCATACTTACGAATAGACTGCCATAAAATTTATTATATTAAAAATCTGGGTTAAAGATAATCGTTCACAATAGCAAAAGCGTGCACCACTTTGCCGCACTCCTGAAAAGACTGCGTGGCTTTAGCAGTTCATTAGACCAAGGAATAGCCCAGTATGTTATTGCTTTTATTATTACTGCATGATTGTTATGTACCACATTAATATAATTTTTGACTTGCCTACAAATTCGACTTAAAGACAAACATAGGGAACAGATCTCCATTGTAACCTTTCGACTTTCTGTATTTGTTCCCCCGTGTTTCAACCTCACTAATTAAATGTTCCAGCATATTGTTCCACTGTATTACACAGCAATCTTATGACCTGCACTTCCGAAAAGGGGAAGCTTGTTACTATGACAGTATCTCTAAAAGACACATTTTTAAATGTTTCGCACTGAACTGAAAAAGCTACTACATTTTAGCTGGACAAAGCAACTAGTGTGTTCTCAGCTCTGAGGAAACTTCAGTGTATTTGTTGATATATTTGGACTATTCAGATATGGGTTCATATTCTTGGAAATTTTAAAACAGAAGCTTTTTTTCAATTTTAAAATAATACAGCCATATTTTATATATTCTTTCCTACGTAAAGCAGAAGGGCAGGGGTACACCCTGTGCAGGATACAAACAGGATGTAAACAGTGGTACAACACAGGTAGAATATGCAAACTCCGCAGACAAGGTATGCATGAGTGATTTGAGAGATCTGAACCTTGGACCCTACGAGGCAGCAGAGCTACCCAATGAGCCAGAATGCAAGAACAAATTTGGCGAAACAAATCATATATTCTTATTTTCTTTCCAACTATGCTAACCTGCACCAGCGAAACGACAACATGAATTCAGTTTTACATAGATATTTCCCTACCACACCTGCAAAGAAACCTGTTGATTTTTATCACATATAATGTCATCTCAGAACCAAGAACACTGGGTAAAAAAACACTCTCCAGGGACACTGAAACCAGATTAAAGCTCATTAGGCTGACAGCAGTGAACACAATCTCAAAGATCATAAGGATTTCTGCAGTGACCCATAGGTTTGTCAGAGAAAATGCTCTCAGACATCCTTTATCTATATTTGAAAAGGAGTAAAAGGGCACATTTTGTGAAGAATTGCCCTACAGAAAAGCAACAAATTGCCATGTCAGCCACTGTTCCCCTTCGCCACGTTAGTACTGGACCTTTTGCCCTAAACAGCCTTATTAATGTAAAGGCTAGTGAGTGGAATTTAGCCCCTGAACAGGAAACCTCTTACTCACAATGCAAATGCTGATTTGTGGGGGGGGGGGGGGGGGCATTTTTAAAAAATTTTATAAAAAACAAACCAAAAAAAAAAACAAAGCCATAATTCAGGTGGTGAAAAAAATGCAAAAAATTAATGTAT
>JABFDZ020000066.1:6561875-6576758 GCA_019775955.2 Pollimyrus isidori | reverse complement strand
CCCCCCCCCCCCCCCCCCCCCCCCCCCCCCCCCCCCCCCCCCCCCCCCCCCCCCCCCCCCCCCCCCCCCCAGGTTTACAACATTTGATCATAACCAATCCAAAAAAAAAAACCTAGCCATTCTGCAGGTGGTGAAAAATCTGCAATAAATTCATGTATAATTTCTTTAATGGTGTTAGTGTTAGAGACTAGAGACTCTTTTGTACAATTACGTAAAATATCAAACCAGAATATAATCCATAATTTTAAAATGTGAATTTACAGAGGATATTGCAAGATGAAACTTTATTGATCGCAAAGGAAAATTGTTATACAAAACAGAATATTTAAAAAGAAAAACACTTGAATTCAAATAGTCACAGACAAAACATTATGCATAGACAGAATGCTTTTAGTATTACAGAGTACAACAAACAGAACAACCATTCATTTATAATGACTAAAGCTGAGCAGATGAGGATAAGGTTCTCATTACACACATTGTTCATTCAGGGCAAGCAATGCAAACATTTAAAAAAGTTTCATAAAACTGTTTTTGGCTGCTTGTGTCAAGCTGCTTCTTTAATCATTGAGAATTCAACAGAAAGATTTCAGATCCCAATGGCAAAATTATCAGTCAAAGAAAGTTATTCCACCTCCTCAGAGGCTTGAAATAACTCAAGGGCCCTTCATGCCCCAAGCAAAGAAATGACCTTGTGAGTGTGGCTAAGAAAGAAAATGACTAAACCTGACCATATTTAATTCAAACCATTTTTCATGCAAAGTATCCTTTCATACCCCTTTAATGTATCCTATGACAAGTGACTGGATCCTTGTAATTACGTGTCTTCTACTACCAAAAAGATAAACTGTAGAAGTGGCCAGTAGATAACCATCCACACTCCAGTATACTGCTTTTTATATCACTATAAAACATGCACTCGCACAAGTGCCATCACTGGTGGCCAATTGTTATCCAATATATGTCACAAGGTTTATCTTCATTTTCTTGACTTGAGTCAGTTCTAAAATACATTCTTCCGTGTTCTCCGTTCCAAGACGGCACACAGGATCATTCTCCATATTTTTACTTGAGTGCCAAATCCATTGACCATCTCACCATGTCATTGAACACTAATAAAAAGTTAATGAAAGGACCATTTGTTTTCATTGATGTCTTCCACAGAACTTTCTAATTTTGCAATCCAAAGCACTTTACACTTTTGATAGACTTCCGGTAGTGGAAAATTAACCCAAACTAAATACTGCTACAGAAGAACATGAACTTGTGTATTGTTCACTTGATATTATATTGTATGTTCACTTGATAGTTTCAAATATTGTAGGCAGTTCCTGTTTTTCAGTTCTCCATGCCAGTAGGTCATAAATCTACAATTATTATTATTTACCATTGAAACCACATCCCTTTTATCTCATTTACCTCAGAAAGATGCAATGACGAATAAGACCAAGTTGCGATTACAGGGTTACAGGTTATGATGCTGGCAATCATGAATTAGAAGATATACTGTCTACTTACACCATGATGCGTTTTGAAAAAGTATTTTATTTTTTTATAGTAACATTTATACTGCATTCACGAAGACAGTTTCTATAGAGAGATTTGTGATAACTGACCACTTCATTAAGGTGATTTTTCTGGGGAGCCTTCAGAACTGCACTAAGTGACTAATCTATCTTGGGTGATTAGTTCCTTTGTTCCTCTAAAGTCTAGATTGACAACAAGATTAACAACCTTTGTGTCATGCTTCAGTAAATGTGAAAAATCTCATACAAATTTCCTTTGACAGGCTGTAAGTTGTTTGCTCCATGTCAATGCAGCACAGTAGCATTCTGTGTACCTACACAGGCAATGACAAGGTTTAGAACCACAGAAATAAGTATGAAAACACTGGCTGGACAGAAGGCAATTTACCATCATATTATTTTTGCTAAATTTCTGAGTGAGTCCATATTCGTTCTTGAAACTTACAGTGCGCTGACAGAACACTTTTAGTCAAGATGCACTGACTAATGTATTTTTTTCAAGTTTTCATTTTTGTTAACCTTGTATAAAATTTGATCTGCACAGCACTAACAATAAAGACTCACAAATAAATTTACCAGCTTAGTGTTCAAATGAGCCATGTGTGACACAGGAATGCAAGTACACTGTTAACACTGTGTAGCTTTTAAATATTGATAGCTAACCTGCTAGCTAGATCACCACAGCCACGATCCAGCACCATGCTAAAGGTAAACCCATACTGTATGTTTACTGTATTTGCAGGTAGTACGTTGACTCTCTTAGAGCTATATGCACGGAGCCCCTCTGCCCTGACAAGAAAACGGTATACTTGAAAGCGTTTCTCAACACACAAGAAAAAAATCAATCTGTAATATGGCCCTGTGGACAACTTTATAGCAACTACACTTTATTGAGAAACTTTAAGACTGCCAGGCTACTAAATGATATGTTCTGTGTTCTTCCTGTACTACTCTGAGCATCATTAAGATGATTGGGGGGCAGTACAAAATGAACATTCTGAAGGGAGGTAAATACAATGGCAAATTGTCCACAGTGGTAGCAGAGACACTGAGCTGGGTAGTGAAGGGGTTACAGTGTTGCAATATAGCGAAGCTTGAGATCACCGTTGATAGACATTTCACAAAGAGCTGTTATCATACTCCTCAAGGTTTAGCAAACAGAACAAAAAGCTATAGGGAGGTTTAAAATTCACCTATGGCCCATAGGCATGCTGCCCGCCAACACCATCACCATCATCAGTAAGTAAAACTTTTTTGGAACATAATATGTCAAATCAGCCATAACATTAAAACCACTGACAGGTGAAGTGAATAACACTGATTAGCTCTTTACAATGTGACTCATCATATTTATATTTTACATTATACTTTAGGCAAGGGATCAGTCAGTTCTTGAAAGTGATGAGTTTGAAGCAGGAAAAATGAGTGAGTGCAAGGATCTGAGCCACTTTGAAAAGGGCCAGATTGTGATGACGAGATGACTAGGTCAGAGTATCTCCAAAATTCCAGGTCTTGTGGGATGTTCCTAGTATGTAATGGTCATCACTCAAGAGGTCCGATAATGGCTCACTGATGCATGTGGGAAGTGAAGGTTACCTCATCTGAAGGGATTGCTACTTGCTGCATATCATGGGGCTGTGCAGCTATAGACAGGTCAGAGGGCCCATGCTGACCCCATCTACCACCGAATGCACCTACAATGGGCATGTGAGCATCAGAACTTGGCCATGGCGCAATGGAAGAAAGTGACCTGGTCAATGTAATGAGTCACATTTTCTGTTACATCATATGGACAGTGAGGTACATGCCTTTGATTTACCTGGGAAGAAATGGCACAAGAATGCACTTCTGGAAGAAAGCAAGCCAACCGAGGCAGTGTGATGGGCAATGTTCTGCTAGAAATCCTTGGGTCCTACCATTCATATGCATGTTATTTTGACATGTACCACCCACCTAAACTTTGTTGCAGACTATATACATTCCTTTATGGCCTCTTTTAGCATGCTAATGCTCCCTGCCACACTGCAAAAAAAAAATTCTGGTATAGTTTGAGGTACATGAAAAAGAGCTCAAGGTTTTAATTTGACCTCCGGACTCCCCAGATCTCAATCCAATCGAGCATCCAATCCATGAAGATCCCACCTTGCAACTTACGGGACTTAAAAGATAAGCTCCTGCCGACTTAGTGGCAGATACCACAGGACACCTTCAGAGGTAGAGGTGCACCGATTCAGACCTTTTAGATGGATCGCGTATCAGCCATATGTGACTCTACACATCCGATACTTAAATATTGCATTTTTGGCAGTTTGTAAAAAGATTCTATTTCTTGTTAAATCAATTTGTACAAATCAATCCCAAGACAACTATTTCCTATTTTAGATGTATTTTTTTGTGGCATTCAAGCTGAATGCAAATGCTGCCTCATTCTACTTGCTACTCAGTGGGTATGGGCGCAGTGACTCCTGCCTGTGATGTCATGTGTATACACTTTGCAGTACAAGTAGCATAACAACATCAGATGAGAGTGACAACCAGGAAGTATTTTAGACATTTGCGACTTGCATATCCTCATTTGAAAGATATTTAAATGGCAACTGCAAATGCCTCAAAAATGCTTAAAACAAGATGTACAAATATTATGTCTGTTTCTAGTAGCCTAATTAAAGATCTATTGGCATACAATATTAACAATATTGTAACAATATTAATATATAAATTATAAATATACAAAGTATTTATTATATTAAAATATTAAAGTTAAAAGCTCTGTTGACGTTTTATACGTCATGAAACAGATCATAGAGGATACATGCAGCTTTGACTTGTCCTGCCCAGCACCATACCAAATAAATGGTTTTGTTTCATCTCACATCTCATTTGATACAATGCATGTTTTTCCTTGTTCCTGAAACAATTGTTCCACCTAATGAGGCTCCTACTGCTGCTGTACATGAAGTACAACAGTTAGCCAGAAGGTCAAATCCCACAGTTTCCCCCAAAAGGAACAAACCATATATTTGATTAGGAGGTAGAAAGACTAGATAACAAATGGGTATAGCTTAACTAAGTGCAACGGTGGATACTGTCCTTGAAAACACATCAATGGTATTACATTAAGTCATTTGGGTTAAAAACGGGTGCCAAACGAATGAATAGAAAAGGGTTTTGAAGTGGCCTTCGGGAATGTGATGCTGGTTCTGGAGAAAACAGACAAAATGTCCCTCGGAAGCAGGCTTGAGCAGCAGCCGAAGGTTGCTCTGCATAAATGCGGAGGTCGGACTGGGGGAGACTCAAATAGGAGCTATTGATGAGCAGCACAGCACCGCGCTGTTTCCTGGCATCCCACAGCACAGAGCCCTAACCCGAAACAGCGCCCCCTTAGGCAGGCTTTAAGAGGGGCCAGGTGTGAAGCCTCTGGAACCCCAGTCTGGGAATCGAGTCCAGTCGGTGTTCATGCTGGCAAGTGTAAATCCCCAACCCAAAAACAACACTTGGATCAAAGCACCCCCCCCCACACACGCACACACACACCTGTAATCACAATTCCGGTCTGGCCCTGGTGAGATGTGCCACGCCGATGATCCAGGTACCCAGCGGCAGGAGGCTAACATGCCTCTCTCATTTGTCCAGCGTGTTCTTGGGCTCATGGGAGGATAAATCCGAAAAACAATGATCTGGCCTGCAGATGGCATGTCAGGGATGTTCCACAGTACACTGCTTTATAAAAGGAGCACGTTCCCCACTGTGTCCATATCAAGTAGACTTAGAGGTCTTGACAAACAACTGTTCAAAGCTTTCGTGTAAAGAAAACTTGCATCATTTTGATGGTCTCAAAGGGGAATGTACATAACTGTACACAGTCACATAACCCTGACACCTGAGAGTGGACAAGAGCTGAACTGCAGTGTGGTCCTCATGCCATAACATTTTATGATGATAAACGTCCAAAGTAATACTCTTTTTTTTATTTTTATTAAGGATGTTCCAAGCTCAATTTCTTTAACCATCATCCCAGATGATTATATTTTGACCACTCCATTACAGTAACAAACGTACAGCACTATAACTATAAAAATCGTAGAATTTGACTCGCTTTCTTTTGTTTTAGAAGCACACTTTAAAGGGAAATCAATAATCACGTCCCACATCAGGAGATAACAGCACAATACAATAGGCTTACTATCCATGTTGGCTTACAGACAGAAACTGGCCACAATTTATCACATATAACGCAACGACATTATAGTTCCAGCCTGGCACAAGGTTGCCTGAGGCTGAACAAAGTTAGACCAGGTTGGATCTTGTTTTATTCTTATTACATATAAAAAAAATAAATCACTCATTTATTTCAAGTTACCTAGATAGCGGCCCAGAAATGTTAGATAATGGAAATAAATCTGACGCTGTTATCCTGTGCTTAACTTATATGAAAAGCATTAATTTTATTTTACAAATGTATTTCTTTGTATATACAGAAATAAAACCAAATAATTTTATATGGAATAATTTAGGTCACATTAGACACAACACAGTTGAAATATAAATGATTGGCCTAGCAAAAATAGTATTCTGTTGCTATGCTTTAACACCAATCTTTTGAGAACCACCATTAGGAAATGGAAAATTCATAAACTGCGTCTTTCATAACATTCTTCAATAACTTTAGTTGGCTTCCTCACAAAACAGTGTTTATCCAATTACAAAATGCAATGTCAAAAGGTGATCTCTGATAGTTCATGAACACAGCAGAAAATATGGCAATAGCCAAAGCAAACCATTGTCCAGCATGAGAAGTGACTCCATGAATCCAAGCTACAGAAGCGAGGCTTTCCATTTACCAAGAGACGTAGAACAAAGATAAATGAAAATACACAAAGTATTCCAATAACAATTCAACAAAAGTATCTGGAAGCTGATAGTTACCAATATGTATTAACACAGTGCTGATGGGTTTGTGGAGGTGGTGCTGCAACACGGCCACATTCCTTGGTCTACTTTCATTTTTGCTGCCCCCATCTCCCTCCTCCTACCATAAAATCCTACAGAAGCGTTAAGAATTCTGCCTGCACATTGCCGTTAAAGCATGGCGGCGATAATGAAGTGTCTGGCAAAGAGGATTAAGGCGCGTGGTTTGAAGTGACCCCCCCCTCGGTTTAAGTACTGACTGCCGTGGGAAGGAGAGCACAACTCCGCTGCTCTCCCACGGGACATCAGAGCTGCTGTCAGTCGCAAGCTGCTGCTTTCTCAGTCACTCGCCCCACCGTCACACCTTTCACGCGGACAGGGGCGGCACAGAGGGCTGCCCTCCACACACTTTGACAGCTACAACTAAGACTGCCAGTAAACAGAATCTAAAGGGGATTCTGCACGCTAACAAGGCCCTGATTTGAATGTTTAATTTACAGTATTTCTTTGCACCTCAGAAACATGCTCATGCCTAGAGCAAAAACCTTCCCAAAAGGAAAATGGAATTGAACTGTGCGGAATAAAAAAAGACAATCGCCCTGCCCTTAGAATATTTTTGTCTCTCCATTCTGGCATGGCTACCCTACTTATAGCTGACTGCCCCCTGAGCGATGTGAAACTTCCAGGAGCTGGTAGCTAGGCTGATAAACGGCATGGACACATTTACTGCTCGTGCCAAGGAATTCTCATTGTTTATATGCTGCTTCTGTTCCTCACAGTCACTTCTCTTCTCCTCGCAGATAATGGTACAATGTTTTCAAAGGGATGCAGCGGCAGCTCTTTCAGGAATATTACGCATCTGTGTGAGAAAAATAGCAAGGCCTCACACACAGAGATATGCCAGGGCTTGTGAGATCTACACCACCTTCACTGGCCTGCCATTATTTTGCCTATTTTACCAATTCGGAGATAGAACTTCATCATCACCAACTTTTAGTTATTCCCAAGTAACTGGAAAAAATAATGTTATCCATAATAATGAATAAATTGGACAAGCGGTTTCAGAAAATGGATGGATATGATATATTTGTTTAATTTTACTTATTTACCAGGAAGTCACATTGATTAAAATCTCTTTTACAAGATGGACCTGGCCAAGGTGATGAAGCAAGATTTATTTCTAAAATCCAGTTTCCCCCCACAGTCCAAAGACATGCTGAGGCCGATTGGAGTTTCTAAATTGCCCATAGGTGTGCATGTGAGTGGTTGTTGTGTGACTGTGCCCAGCGATAGGCTGGCCCCCCATCCAGGGTTGTTCCCTGGCTCCTGCCCATTGCTTCCGGTATAGGACCCCCTGCGACCCAGTAGGATAAGCGGGTTGGAAAATGGTTGGATGGATAAAAACCAATCTTCAGTTCAAGCTTCCTGACTAATTTAGTTATATGTACTTTAAATAAAAGCTTGTCATCTATCCATATACCCAGATGTATGAGGGCACCCTTTCAATGGATTTACCATCAGACACGACAATCCTAACATCATCAAGCAGTTTTGCACGACTATCAGTAATGTTTTCTGAGCATTGAAAACCAATTTTAAATTCAGCAGAATATTTTTCATTCATTTTAATTTAACACACAGAGAAATCCATATTAACAGTATTTGGAGAATCATTCCTGGAGATTATTATGGTTCTAATTAAATGAAAAACTAAGTTTATAATTCTTCTAAAGAAAACAAAAGTTGTCCCTTTATATACATTAATTTATCCCTGAAGGTTACTCCCTGTTTGCATGTAGGGGATACCGTCTTCCACTGTTCTTATTTTCTCTAGACACTTGCTTGTAGTCCAGTGTTATGTGTGCTAATACATCAGCCTTTGCAAACATACTGCAAAGGTGCTACAGAGAAATCTATTGTATTTAAAACAGAAAAAGTCAAACTAGATTTTTTTCCAGGGGCCAGGGGTCTTTAGATTAAACTAGATGAAAGACTAACATTTTAAACACACTACTGACTCATCTGTACTTATGCATTTTAGCAGTTTATGCAAACTTACGTGTGGTTTTCCAACCGTTAACGAATAAATGCACCTTTAACCTACATTTCACATCTCCCTGTTTAATGTTCTGTAAAGCTACTTTTATACATTTTACATTACACAAATTGCAAATGTGTCCATGCAAGATGATTAATTTTTCAAAAATTACTGCAAGTTAAAAGATGTTTTTAAAGACTTAATACTTAACATAAAACATAATTGTGTTTTCATAGGAAATGTACACCCAGGGACATCATCGGCGTCTACTTTAATGAATGCTAAATCACTACCATCATTTATCATGACCAGACAACATGATCATGATTCGTCTAAATAGGTTCTACAACATGCACTGCATTGTCTTTACATGATCAAATGATGCAAATAACTACTTAATAGCAGACACACCGTTAGTATTATCAGCCACCTTGATTTAAGAGCAGTGGCGCAAAAAGAATAATTCATTAGCTGATGGAACATGGATAAATAAGAAGCTTAGGATTGCCAGCAGAGATGTAAAAGGCCACGTGAAAATGGATATAAAGGGCCATGCGTCTTGACCCACCCACGGAACCACTATTTCCTAATGCTTATCAGGGCCATTTAAAATACGTAATTTCTGCTAACTGCAGATATGAAAAAATGACTTCATTCAGTCATAGTATATGTACTGTACCTGGGGAAAATAGTTCAAATGTCTCTGCGTATTCTGTCTTACTGAGAATTCATAAGGACGTCTAATTAGGCTCCGTGACTCCTTAAACTGTTCTATAACGAGGCCCTTGGTCCAGGATGGTGTGGAATGCGTCAATATGACATTGGATTTGCCTTTGTAAGATAACGACGATCCTGGGCACATATTTGTGTACTCTACATCCAAGGTTTACCATCTGGATTCCTAATTAGTATTCAATGAAATTACAGCACTCCAGCTCAACATACCAGTGTATACCAAATGAACAGTGTTTTCACATTGACTTTATTCAGCAGACACTTTTGTCCAAAGTGATGCACAAGTGAGCATGTTATAGCCATATGGCTGTTCAGCGCAAGTCCTCAATCTACTTCCCCAAAATAACCTTATACAAGATGATCAAGGCATGGTACTGAAATGTCATATATTAGCCCTGGTTTGGAAAGCTTTTTTATTTTTTTGGGGGGGGGTGGGATGGGGGGGTAACACTATGGCTCAACTTCTGAGCACAAAGATGACTATGGCAACTGTTGGTGGTCCTACAAACTGCACTATCAATCACTTTTAGTCATAAGAAAACAGAATGATTGGTTCAAGCTGCTGGTACCTTGCAGTTATAGACCTAAGATACTGTATACTAGCATAAAACTGCCATCTGAAAAATGTTAGAAGATCCTTAAATAAATATGTAAAAATACATGGCAAATTTGCTGCTAAAATGATTTGATTCCAAGACTAATGCAAACAGTTTCTAAAAAGGAGTCCCCACATCCTTATTTCCTTTTGAAAAAACAAAATAATTCAACAATTAATAAAACCATGGGTAAAAGCAGAACAGAGAATCAAAATCTTAGACAGTTCTTGTCCACAGATCCACTGCTGCTACGGGCATGGAGTAGAGTGACCAGATAATCCATATCAGGAAGGACACTCTCAGCTAGGACAACATTTGTAAAAAGCACAGAGTTCTTGCTGTGTGCTAATTGGTCCGTCTCCTGTAACCAAGCATGTACCACTATTGTTAATATGAAACAGCTGAATGAGTCTTTAACCCTTAGAACCCTTCAAATACAAAATTCGTTGATTTTTGCACCCATTAATCTCAGGCTTGTAACTTTGGATAGGTATACTGCCCAGAAAAGAAAGTCTTTGCAATCAAGAGAACTTACTCGATCCGGTCCTCCAAGCTGCAATGCTGTGTGCTAAAATATACCAGAGTAATCCTGTACACAACGAGGCATGTATTTTAAACATTTTTCAACTAGAATTAACCCAAATAATCTGTAAAATGTCATTCACATTTGATGGAAAAAGGGCAAAAATGGACAGCGTTCAAGGGGTTAAATCAGTCAAAGAACAAAAAGAACTAAACTATTTAGATAAGCACAGGAGCGATTCAGTTTTAAAGAAGTTTGTAAAACCTTAAACAGCTCAAAGTGCCCTCCCTGGCATGGATTATGTGGTCATCCTAGCATAAAGCATAAAGTGTATATCTAGTGGTTGCAACTGTTGACCATTTGATCTGCTCTGATCTCAAATCAGAGATGGAAAATAACACATATGAAAATGCTAATAAGAAATAAAGAATTTGAAAATGGCTAATCTTTTGCCAGATTAAACTTCAACCATGGAGCAGTCTACCAGCCAATGTCTACACTATCTGGCAAAAAAGTGGTCTGAATCCATGCCTTGCCCAAAGTACAATGTTAAGAGAACAAGGAAGACAAAAACAGTGACGGGAAACAAGGTGGATTCATTTGGGGTTTTTTTGTGTGAAGAGAACCTGCTTTTCTGAACCGATGAAACCCCACAACTTGATAGTCAACAACTGGCTTTGGTTAAGCTTGATTGATTATTGGGCCTTCCTGAATACAAAACAAACTTCAACAATGGATACTTCAGCAGAGATAAAAACAAATAGAGAAAAAAATTTGGCAGGAGCCAACACGACTATGACTGAGGCATCAAAACATGGCAGCGGTTAAGCTAACACACCACGTGGAATGACTTGATAAACCCCTCACCTGCCCTTAAATTCACCTCTTCAACAGTCGGGGGGGAATTCAGGCAAGGTAAGCAAAGAAAGCAAGGAAAATATAAAAGGCAAAAACCAAACAACATTCTGGCATTAAAAAAAGAATACTGTAAAAAAAGTAGCATTTTAAATATTGATAACCATGGACAGCAAACATCCACAATATCAGCAATTGTTGTAAAGTACAACGCACACACCATCCTGTTATATAAGCATGAAGAAAAATACCATTAGATATTTCATTCAGCAATTATGGATTCACAATTATGGCAGATTAGTAGTGCACAGAATCTCAAAAAGGCAAAAGAAAATTGTTCAGGTCACTAGATTGTTTCAACTTAAAAATTATAACTTGTAACCAGTGGTTATGCCATTAAGTTCAACTGCGAAATGGTCCTTTTGAAATCTTTCAAGGGGCTCAATCAACACAGTCATCGACACTACAGGCAATGTAGGCAAAACTATGGACCATACCACTCCTCCTCTCTAACATCACATGAAATGAAAAACAGCAATAACGTGGGGCAAATGCGCATTGTCTACTTGGAAAAATGTACCTACTAAGCAAGCAGATATCTTTCTGCAACAAATAAACCAAAATTACAGGCCACCAGCAAAGCCTGGATAATTGCAGAACAATAAAACTGCAATACATGTATATGACTGCAATCCATAAAGTGTCATTTATCAAGTGGGTTTGCAGCACAAAAAAAGCAATTAAGTCACTGCTGGTTTCACAAGTGTGCGCCCAAGCATCCTCTAGATTTGTCTGAGAAGTAAACGAGCATTCAGAAAATTATTCTGCCTCAATGCCCACAGACGTCATTTGAAATACATTCTTAATTGCTCTGGAAATTCATGTGCATCACTTAGAAAAGTCAAGACCCCTGCCAGATTATATGTCTTAAACCATAAGGCACAAAAAGCCAATGGAGGAAGAGATGGCTGCAGAACAACAATAATAACAGTAATAATGGCTAAATTATAATTACTAAAATACACATTACTTGCAGTGAGTCATCAAAGCACCACATTTAGAAAAACTGAACTCATTTCTGAATAGGTCAAATGAACTTCTGAATGATGATAAAGTAATCTGTGGTTTGGGGGGTTCAGTGTGTCAGCTATGGTTAGAACAGCATTTCCTTTCTGAAGCATAATCTAGGTACAAACAGACATTTAAAGGGCCTTATACATTCAATCTTAAATATCATCAAGCTGCAGACACCCAGGACATATACAGTATAACTATGTGACTGTTTGAACAGGGTTATTTAAAGTTGCAACTCATCAGACGAGCTGTCTCTTTCAATACAGACACCCTTCTACTTACGACTAAGGTTTTGAACATTTCAAGTTACGAATGGCCATTCAGAACATAAGTCGATATTCAACATAATTTTAACGGTATACGCAAGTACAATGAACTAGGATGCTGGGAGTACATACGCTACGCTGCTGTGCAGCGAGAGTAGCGGCTAGAAGTCGTACTACCCAGAATTGGCACTCAGGAAAAAAAAAAAATTAAATGATGTTGCATACAGGAAAAAGGAGCCCAAGTGATACAATTTGGACATACAGCCCTCTCCGTTCGTATGTCTGAAAGTTCATAAGTTGAAAGTTCGTAAGTAGAGAAATGTCTGTATATCCTAGACCTACTGACCATGTTCGTTGCCATTTATTTCCATTCCAATTCCATTGATTGTTACTTTCTCACTGAATGTAGGATTGAACTGTATTTACACCCAGAGGTTACTATCCTTTTTCGGTCAGCAGTCGCAAGATACAAAATAAGCTGTACAACAGCAACAAAACAAACATAGAAACAGATATTGATATAGATTTGACCCAAGAATGTCATAATCTGAAATAATATCACGGTACCTCTAAGACAGATGTTTTTTCTTGGCAAAAAAAGAAAATGCCAAAACTTGACATACATCCCTCATTTCAACTGTTCAATTGCACACTGCAAACAATCTGAAAATAACACACTGGAATATAGCTTGAGTATTACACAAACAATGTATTCCGTGTTTTTTTCTTGGGAACTGAGCGCGGTGAACAAGCCATAGGGAGAATATGTTGCTGTAAACCACATCAATTTTCTAATTAAGATAACTTTATTTCCGGCATACCAAAGGAAACCACTTGACCACGCCTTCCTATAGAAGAAATCCACTTGTGTGTGCTGTGCAAAAAATTACAAACAAGAATAGAAGAGTCATGCAGGCACCTTCAATTGACCAGAAACTTTTAAGCCTTGGCCAACAGCAAAAACACATGTCAGAATAAAAATGTCACTTGTGAGTGTTCAGAAAGGAGTGAAATGCATTATTGTTACTTTTTTGTAGCAATGAAGAATAATGCTTTTCATCCTAATCTGTGGCCCGACCAAACCATGTGAAGTTTCATTAACTTCAATTTAACAAATAAGTGTCTGGAAAAATATGCCTTTGATACAGACCAGCACAGTTCATAAGGTGTAGCGGCATCGATGATCTTATTTATTTATTTGAAGAAAGACAGAACACACTAGCAAAGCAAAATACAGTGTGAGAAACTGGAATGTTTTAAGGGGAGCGTACAAAAAAAAAAACAAGGATGACAGAATCAATTCTCAGAAGAATGTATAGATAACACCAGAAAAAAATGTCAATCATCCAAAGAACTGAAGAACCGAAGATGGATTATACAGAATAGAGAACACCGAAATGACAGGAAATGTATGGAAAGGCAAACAGGAAAGAAACTAGATAATAAAAATTCATGACTAACTGCTTTTATGTGGTCTGCTCCAAGATATTGTAGTCCCTCACAGATTCAAATTAATTTCCCCACTGATGAATCCAATTACAATCTGTCGAGTCAATACATTTCCCTTAAAAAAACAGAAATATTTGCATGAGACTGTAGTATCTTGGGGCAGAAATGACACCCCCTTTGGCAAAGTTTACTAGGCTAAGTTTACTTTCCTCCAAAGCTGCAACGTGATAACACGATATATTAAAAACTAAACTGTATTACTATAACGTTATAAAGTTGGTTTTAGTGTTCATTTGATATTTTTTCTCTCATTGATTCATTTTTTCCAACTACTTATATCAAATGCAATCTGCAGTAATAGCAGGGAGAAAAAAAATATTATGGAAATATAAGAAATTTAAATATCAAAATCACTGGCCAATTTGATTGTAATTTCGCTCTATAATAGCTGTTAAATATGACAGTATTCATCTTTATACCTCAATCTGATATATGAATACAGACCACTAATGTGGAGCTTCACAATCCATGCTTAAAGAAACCAAGTAAACAAAGCACCACTTGCACCATTATAGTGGTAGCAGGGGAAACACGCGCTTCAGTAGTGCTTACAATACTCATTTTACTGAACCAGAAACAGAAGCAATTATGACAGACATGCAATTATATAGTGGAATGCTGCAAAACTATTAAGATAAGAAAAAAGTAAAAAATATATACTAAATATGCAGAAAGGTGCTGAAGAATTTGGACCTTAAATAGTCCAAATATGTGAAAACCACTGAAAATGGAAATAGATCTGCTGTAACGGGGGGGGGGGGCCCCGCGCGGGGCCCCCCCCCCCCCCGCCCCCCGCCCCCGGCGCCGCCCGGCGGCGCGGACAGACCAGGGGGGGGGGAAAGGCAGCGCACGG
>JABFDZ020000066.1:6543362-6561775 GCA_019775955.2 Pollimyrus isidori | reverse complement strand
TGTGAAAACCACTGAAAATGGAAATAGATCTGCTGTAACACCCCCCCCCCCCCCCACACACACACACACACACGTCATACAGGGGCCTGCTGACCCCTGATCTCACTTAAATCCGACTGAGCAGAGCAAGTGATCAAGCTCTGCTTTCACAGATAAAGATCTGGTTGGCAGGACTCGTTGATACTATGGCTCGAGTTCTGAAGCCTTAACCAAGCATTAGATCAGATAAGATACACTAGGGACCGTCGATTAGATATGGATAGTGTTTCAACTCCCATTTATAGAACTGCTAATTGTCTGCTTGGACTGCAAAGCATGAGCTCACAGATGGCTTTGCCCATGCAGAGAAATCCTCAGTGACACAAGAAATTTCAATAGTACAGCTGGGGGAAAAAATGACCTGGTTCAATCCTTTTAAAATTCCTTGATCCCATTTTGTGCATGTCTGGATCAAAATTCTTCATTTAATTGGTTTGATTTTTCCCCTCCCCCTTTTGCCCAGGGCTGCATGGAATGATTACACCAATCATGTCATGGTATGTGCAAAGTGGATCTTTGGGGTTAGGAGTGTGTCACTGTCTGGTTGCGCTTCTCAGGATATGGTTGGTCACCTTTTGCTCACATGATGGAAATGCTCCCTGTCAGCACACTAAAGTAATGGCCGTGTCTGAGTGACTGGGCCGCACACAGTTTGTCCTTACAGCTGTATTTATAGTTATTCAAACTGAGGTGCTTGGGGCTACATAATCCCACCAGCCGGCTATCATGTAGAATGGATAAATCAGAGAAATGTAATAAACTTAGTTATGAAGGGAACAACACAGAAAGAATAGGGGTCCTTATTTCCATCAATATACATTCCACATAATTCAACCAATAACATGAAATGCTATGTAAAACATCCATAAATATCGTATAAAACTTACCTCCTCCGCCACCCAGAAGAGTAGAGTTTGCTGCGGGGAAAACAGAAAGAAGAGGATGAGAACTTATTATATTAACAAGCAAATAACCTTTACAATAAATAAAACTATTCAGAGATACAGCTTTCTGAAAACTTGGTTTCACAGGTTCTGTAGTGTTCAGTGTTAATTGCTGCAGCTGCAGGAACTTATGGGGCACTAAAGGTTGGGGAAAACAGGAAAGGATGCAAAGCCAGGACAGTAAAGCCAGATACTCTGTTACGTTCATTGTATGACATGAGAGCTGGGTATGAAGGTTTGACAATAGCCTACAGGTAACCTATTTGGTATTCAGGATCCAAGGATCACTTGACTGAGCTGGAGAAGTTCTGTAATCTGCATGTAATTACGGTCTTTTGATTATATGCACAGCAAGAATTTAATCGTATCCCAGCCGTTTTCTTTGTTTGCAACAAGGTAGCAAATCCACAAAAATATCAGCTCCCGTTCAAGAGTGGGAGAATAACTCCTGACATCCACACTGTAAATTCACCAGCATATCACAACCTCAAAGACAGTCTAATGATTCCCGAAGATCTCATTAAACACAGCCACATTGTAAGTCAGCTCTTCATTACCTGTACAAGCCTTCCCCTATAGGATAAAGAAATGTCTGGAATTAAAATCTGACCATTATTTGGAGTTACGGCAAAGGAGACATGTATTTTCCCCTTGATTCATGAACAGGCCATTGTAAATGGTAATTAACAAGAAATTTTCTACCAGACTATTCCTGCCAATCATCATTCCTGTAAAAAACAAAGCATGAACTTTAGCCTAACTTTGCCTAAAAAGTTACAAACCTCATACTCAAATTATCAGACACAGTACACAGCAATTAAAATAACAATCCCGTCCAAATACTACATACAAACAATACAATTGCATGGTAGTGCAGTAGTTAGCACTGTTGTCTCACACCACTGGGACTTGGTTTTAGTAACACACAAATTTCCCCACTGTGGGATCAATAAAGTACTCTTATCTTATCTTATCTTCCATGTGTTCCATGTTCTCCCAGTGTTGTCATGGGGTTTCTTCTGGCTACTCCAGTTTCCCCCCACAATGCAAAAACATGCTGAAGATAATTGGAGTTACTAAATTGCTCGTACGCATGCACGCATACTGTATGTGTATGTGTGCGTGCGTGTGCGTGCGCCCTACAATGGGTTAGCTCCCAACCCTGGGTTGTACCCTGCCTTATATCCTGAGCCTCTGGGACAAGGTCCAGACCCTCCATGACCCTGAATAGGATAAGCCGTTTCAGAAAACGGATGAATGGGAAAATGTAACATTAAAAAAATCACCTTCACACCCCTCCTAAAAAGTCATTTTCATGCAGTCCATTATCAAAGACTGTGGAGTGACCAGGGCCATTTAAAATGTTCAGTGAGGATGCACATTATATGAACTCATGATAAATGTTTAAATTCTTTAAAACAATCCACACTGTAACTGCAATTCAGCTCAAGAGGATCAGCCTGTGCTGAAAATAGGCGAGCATGTTGTAGAGACTTGCATATCAAGACAACATTTCAATCACCAGTCTAAGAATAGTTATTTAATCAAGGACTGATGTACATACTATCAAAGACCAGAGTTATTCTTCACCATGGTGATGGAATGCCCATGTCCTGAGTGGTTGCCCAGTTCCTCTGGAATTAAAAGCAGTGAGGTCTAATTACCTGACATTATGGAAATGCACTACAGAGTTGCGGTTAATTTATTCCACTCTCCACAGCAGATAATCGAGGAATAAAAGCCTTGGAGGATAATCAATTTGACACCATTATAATATCTGCAAAGATGTAGAGTGTCCAGAATGGATGAGAGCAGACAATCCCTTATTGCTGAACTTTATGCAAGAGCATGGCGATGAGGAACGAGCAGGAAACTAGAAATATTCATTTAATCTCAGCAGGGTCTTCTGAAGAAAATGTGCATTGCGCATTACATGCTGCATCTTCTGCAAGCTAATCAATTCTTTTATGGACATATATCAGACTGAAAGTGTATTATATACTGCTGCAACTTGAAACACCATTCATTACAATTCACCATTTGTTCTTGTCTCCTGAACACAGAGCTTATCTATCCAGAGTGAAAGCAAAATGGTGTTCATGAAGCCTGGAAGCACAATAAATCCCAAATACAAATGGAACTTGCTTTTCCCACTGGGTGAGGGCTGTATGTAGTGGGGCAAATGGGAAACATCTGCAAATAACCTGAGTCACGAATTTTCTCACAGGCAGGTTAATATCCATGAATGTATTCCTGTGCACTTCTGCCACAATAAACCCAGTGAGCTAAGTCTGGTCAGCCTTTAGCCACTCAAGGACACATCTTCATCTGTGAAGTCCTGGCCATTCATGACCTTCCTTAGAGAGAACTTTCCTGGGAAAGAAAAATAGGGAGATGCAAATTTCATTTCTTCTACTTCTTAAAATGCACTACACTGTGGGGCCTGTATCATGGCACTGATGGGCACATTTCTGCCAGAGACACTATATAGGCTCGACAACAATAATTCAGACTCCAGCTCCTAAAAAAGCAATCCAGTCAAAATAGCAGACTGGGTCATTTGCACCACTGTTTTGGTTACTGCAGGCACTAGCATATCAGATGCCTTCAGAGGGATTTACATTGACACATTTTTAAAGCATAAGCACATCTGACAGTGGAAAACAACAACACCACCTTTCAAATACTGCCATTTTTTCCCAGTTCTAAAATTTCACCCAAAACAGAAAAAATACAGAAAATTCATTAATCTAGGTAACATCAGCTCTGTCCACAAAGATCTCTAAATTTAAAAGAACAGCTCATTGTTTTCAGTCCCCTTTTATTTTAAGGCCAACAATACTTCACATCTACACGTATACAAGGGGATGGCTCACAGGAAACCACACTCATCCATGACATGTGTGTACAGGAGGATGACCATAGACCACATCCTTTGTCATGCAACTCATTTCCCTCACAGCAGAGAACATACAGGAACCAAGGCGTACCTGAGCCGTACTGCAAAGAAAGACTAGTTACAGTGTGGTTCCAGCTTGCACCGATTTTCCCTTGTAGCAGGGTTGGCTGAGTAAAGGCGACGCTGGGATGGAGAGCAACAGTGACGTAAAACCCAAGAGGTGATTTTTCACTGTTCACACGGTGTACGTCATGATTTACTAATTTCCACTAACATGCCTGTGAGAATCGCTGTCTGATATTAGCATCAAACTCTAGTTTATTGTGCTACAGTTAGCTTATTCACTTGAATGTTCTATAGCACTTTACGTAGGTTCTGAGTTATCGGGAAAGCAAGGACATGTCAGCATGGGTACAGCTCGGGTTTGGCTCAAATAATTCAAAATAGAAAACTGTCAGTTGGCGGTAAGGCTTGGGTTCAGCTCGGGTCTTGGTGGCAGTCAAAAAGTGCCATATGTCATTAGCTTCAAAACAGAGAAGAATGGAGTCTACACAGATAAGCACTCTTGTGGTATCTGGTAGAACAGGCTCCCATTGTTTATCCTTTGAGGTGCGACTGTTGGAAACTAGGTGGCAGACGCAGAGGAAGACCAGTAAATCGCCACCTCATTATTCCCAAGGCTCTCAGAAAGACAGTGAGTCATTAGTAAGCGTCACCCAGCAACATTAAACTGTGGCCCCTTACGCCTGCTTTTACAGATGCTGCTGGTTACCCCATTTCCTGTTGCCCCTTTGAACTTGCAGGACACCACAATGTGAAGCGGTTGCCTCAGCCTGCCCCAGGGCTGGCTATCATTGGAGAGACACAGAGGGGACTACTGTGTTGCACTGCGACAAAGCAACAGAAAAAGAAAAAAATGTACATTATACATTATTTTGCATTAATGTTTTCTTTTTTATATAACAATGCTACATAAAACAGCTCTATCAGCTTCCCCCAGCTATATAGAAGATAAAGACAGTTTGCATTTCAGTTTTTTGTATGTGTCATACTGTAATCGCTGACTGAAGACTAAATCAAAACTGAACGTGGTATTCAAATGAGCAACCCAAACTAAGCAAAGGTCAGGAACAGGCATGTGGGCAATGGAGCACCCAGGAAGTCCACACACACAGAGGGATATTCCTGCACAGAGCCTCCATGGCATAAAACAGGAAGACATTTTGATGTGCATTTAGCAGATTTCAGCTTGACCTCAGTGTTATGAATTCCACTGTCCATAAGCTAAAAAACTGAAGACAACCTCCAAAGCCATGCTGTAAACAAGTCCCATGCATGGAGTCCACTAACAAACGTTGGCATTTGTAAAACAGCTTTATAATCTGTATACTATAAATCACAATTTAAAAATGCCATCATTTACCAAAAACAACCAGATCAGATGCAGATTGTATGAGACATGCAGTAAAACGTCCAGAACTATCGATAAAACACCCTGGCTGTGGGCTGACCGGACAGAGCCCCTTTGCAGGTAACTGCAATGACTTTTCACACTGATGCATGGAAAGAGGTACTCAGAAATGATGGCCATGCACAGACATTAAAAATACATGTAGCTTCTCTGTGAAAAGCCCCAACCAATGACAGTGTCTCCTTTGCTATTCGTCATGGCCTAGAAGCGCTCATGGGAAAGCTCATTGTGAAGACAGCCAGAGTCATCACCCCCAACAACCACCATTCATAGCTACTGTCATGCTGTAGCAAGGTTCTGGGTCAAAAAGCATCACTGTCCCAACCACGATGTGCTATTGCAGCGTCTCATTAGGTACTGAGCTGGTCTCCATCTTGCGGAGAGAATGATTCACGGGTCATCACCTTCTCTGGAGCACTTCCTTACTCACCCATGTAAATAGCTACATATACAGTGTTTTATTGCGGGGGACAGAAAATAGGAGAAATAATTTAATAAAATGCAAGTGTCAAGATAACCTGGTGCAATAAAACGGTATATTAGGGATCACGCTGCCTGTGTGCAAAATGGAGGACCCGAGTATGAAGGTGTGTTAAACCAAGTCCCTGCCCCATGACAACAAAGCATAAAAACGAACAAACTTGTGTGATGCTCCAGTTTTTTTGTCTATAACAGACACCTGACTTTAAAGAGCTGCCCATGTATACAGTATCTGGTTTGCACATGTTCCTTTTATACAACAATGTCAGCACAGATCAGATTACATTAAATTACCACCTGAAATATAAGGAATACACATACTTTTTAAAACACGTATATTTATTAATCATGCTATTCTTCAAGTAAATTTAAATACCGTGCTTTGGTCACTGCTACCCCTACAATAATTTCAGAAAGAGTAACTGAGGGAACACGCACACAAAATCCTGAAGATGGTTAATTTTCAATACTGAAAACTATTTCAAATTTTCCATAAACCAAACCACACTAATTACAAAGCAAACAGGTCTAAAAAAAATAACTTTCTTGAAAGAATGAGGGAGTTTCACATCTTATGCAAAACCCTAAGACAAAAAATGATTCCAGTGCTTAAGGTATTTAATTATACAGTATACAAAAATATCTTTACTGTTGTGACTGTAATATGAAGGACACAATGCTTTTCAAGGTTCCGCCTACGAGCACCTGGAAGAAAACATGCTGATTCTTTTATCATGATTACCTGCTAAATATTCTGAACTGGCAGCATTTTCATCTTTCCTGCCATGTACAACACTAAAGTCCTTCCAACAGCTGAGTAAACAACAAAGGAACCAATAAAACAAGCACAATCACTATCAGTGTTCTGTGCTTCTTACATTCTGTTTAATTAAATTCTCCATAAGTCTTCAATGGGAGATGAGTTGAGACCTGCCTGACCACAGACGTGTGTGCTTATACTAATATTATTGTTATTATAGTTATTGCCACATGATTAAATCTTCTTCCAACAACAAATTGTCCACAGTCCACTGCCTTGGCAAGTTACCTGACAGATAAGTATAGTACAGTTAAGACCCTCCTTAACATAAAAGGGAATAACATTTTCTGTTTGAATAACAATAGATTGAACTGAACATCTTCCACTGCTATGTATGTCTTGCTTTCCTTTAATAAAAAAAACTGTTAGAAGTGGTGATGCTAAACAGCAAGGAGAATAGGAGGCTGACTAGTGGACCAGACGGTTCTCATCCATTTGACTGTAGCACAAGAAATGATAGAATTGCTTGTAATTAAATCTCACTCTAACATTTAATAGGAATTTAGCATAAATCATAGATACTGTTCTCAAAAAGTGATATATAATGTGAATGTAGTACTTCAACGTTATTAAAGCACTCTCCTATGAATGTAAAATAAATACATTGATACTGCACATAATATTTCCAATATTTTCCCCCTCTACTGAGCAGGTGCATGTGATGGTTAAAGCATGTGCTTTTGTATGCAGTAGCTTTTACATAAGGTAATTGGAGAAGTCAGCCACTGCAAGGCACCCTTTCATGAACCAGGCTTTTCTCCATGACCCTGGGGAATCACAGAACATCACTACTGATGGACGTTCTAGGCTAAAGCATGGCCAGTTAAACATCAGCGGACATTTCTGCAGTGCCGAAAACCTAACTCTTGAATGCCAGATAGAAGGCTCTACCCAATCATGTTGCCAGTTACATTAAAACTTGTTTTACTTTGGTTACCCTAAAAACCAGATGGCTCATCATTAGCCAACAAATAATGGTGCAATTCTTGTGGAATTATACACAGCATATCTATTTTGATTTTAGGTTATTCAAGGGCCTAATGGGATATTCACAATTTTCGAGAAAGAATTTAATTTCCTTTAACAGGTACAGGTTAACACATATACACACTGACCTTTACCTGTCAGGCATGTACAGAGAAAGAAGGCGAATCTTATTCAAAACCAAACCAAATTAAACCAAATTCGGTAGTGTGGAGCATTAGAACAAGCCCAAAGAGGGGATGGGGAAGAGCTGGGGGGTTAAGGTGGATACACAGAGCGCTGTCATGGGGGACAGGCAGCACAGGTGTTTTGCGGCTCAGTCAGATAACTCCCCAAAGCCAGAGGCATCCATATGAAGCAAGTCTGGCTGGTCTTGTTAGCCCACCACTCAGCCTGAACATTATCATAAGCCTGCCTAGCAAGACAGACACTGTCACTGATATAAATATACTGCAGTCTTCCTCACAAACGACCTTATCATACCTGTAAAGAAACTAGTTAATACTCGCATTTGTTGACACTGCATTTTTTGCAAATGAAGATGAACAAGCACAAAGTCATTTTTGCATAGTTCAACCATAGAAATAAATGAAAAGCAAATTTAAAACTAAGGTTTATTTATGGTATTGATTTATCATCTCACACAGAGATTAACATGACTCTGGAACATGCTACTAATACAGATACATTGTTAATAGTCTCCTAGGAACTTCAGGACATATACTTTCCATCAATATTTTCTGAACTTCTGATAAACAGTATCCCTATTGTCTTTCTGCCTCACGTGCTTTAATTTAATGTATCTATAGCAAAAAAACTGAAAGGGGGAAAAAGGTAACCTGCTCAGAAAAAACTTGAGCCTCTGATGTTAAAAATATATCTAAATTCCATCCATCCATCCATCCTCCAACCCACTCATCCTACTGGGTCACGGGGGGTCCGGAGCCTATCTCAGAAGCAACGGGCACGAGGCACAGAACAACCCTGGACGGGGGGCCAGCCTAAATTAGCTAAATTAGCATTTGTAATTACAATATTGATCAGTTATTTATAGTTAGAGGACAATTCAGAATTACATAAAAATGTGGCTATTTCATAAACATTCTTAATGAAATGGACTAGTGTGCGCACGGGCGGACAGACGGACACACACATACACACACACACACACACACACACACACACCACCGTCCATTCATTTCTATGGGAAAAATTGTAATCACAAAAATTTAATACCTACGCAGCCCTAACCTGAACCAAAACTAACCAAAGACCAAAATGTAATATATACATAACCCACCCAACCCATACACATCCACCTGACCATTGCACCTACATGAACGTTTATGACATCCCATTCTAAATCCACAGGCATCAAAATGGAGTTGGTCCTCCTGTTGCAGCTATAACAGCAACAACTCTTCTGGGAAGGCTTTCCACAAGATGTTGGAGTGTGCCTGTGGGAATTCATGTTCATTCATCCAGAAGACCACTGATGTTGGACATGAAGGCCTGGCTCAATCTCCATTCTAGCTCCTCGCAATGGTGTTCGATGAGGTGATGGTCAGGTTTCTGAGTGGGCTGGTGAAGTTCTTCCACACCAAACTCAACTAAACCATGTCTTTATAGAACTTGCTTTATGCACTGGGGTACAATTATGCTGGAACAGGAAAGAACCTTCCCCAAACTGTTCCCACAAAGTTAGAAGCATAGATTTACCTTCGCTGTAACTAAGGCACCCAGCCCAACCTCTGCAAAACAACCCAATACCATTATGCGTCCTCCACCAGTCTTTACAGTTGGCACAACATAGTAAGTTGAAATGTAAGGAATTAAGGAAATGTTGTCCTGTCATCCACCAAACCCAGACTAGGCCACCAAACTGCCAGACAGAGAAATGTGATTAGTCACTCCACAGAACTTGTGTCCACTGTTCTAGGGTCCAGTGGCAGCGTGCTTTACGCCACTCCATCAGACACTTGGCACTGTGCTCGTGATGTGTGGCTTGCATGCAGCTGCTCAGCCATGGAAGCCCATTCCATGAAGCTCCCAGCACAGAGTTTCTGTCCTGGGGATAATGCCAGAGAAAGTTTGGAAGTCCACGGTTATTGAGTCAACAGAGCATCAATAATTTTTACGCACTATGTGCCTCCGTACTCGGTAACCCCGCTATAGAATATCTAGCAGGGAAGAAATTTCATAAACCGACTTATTGCAAAGATGGCATCCTATGACGGTACCATGCATGAATTGGCTGAGAAATGGAAAGAAATCTACCTCAGGATTTGCCATATACTCGAGATAACTGCTTGCCCTGCATGTGTCATTAAGAGGAAAATGAACAGTTTTAGTCTTGTTCATCCTGTGTATAGGCATCTGTATATTGGCACAATGTACTAATGCAGTCTTGACCACACCTACTGTAAGTATGTTTTTCATAGCAAAGGGCACCACAGTGATGCCTAGTTTCTTTTTTAGAGGAAGGCATCAGAAAGTTGAGTTAAATGAAAACAAAGTCCAGCAAAAAAGGATGCATGATGTACAAGGTATTCTGCTTCAACTGCTTTTTAAAATCTAAATACCACGAAGTTGCCTAAGGAGAAACAACATACAATTTGGAAGGTGATTTTTGATCACAAAAATTCCTGTGTAATAACTGATTTTTGCAGGACAAAGAACAAAATTACACACATGTTCATTGCCAACCGAACTGAATATTTCCGTCATTATATTCTAAATTTAATAAAATATGAACGAAAAATTCAAATTCGAGATCCTCTCATCATCTTACAAAAACCTGCATGCTGTGTCATGTGGAATTACTGCCTGGTGCAAATATTTGTATTGGTCAAAAGAAAGACATCATCAGGTCAGACAATCGCTGAGGCGTGACCTTGTGAGTTTGTGACCTAAGTATTCTGCAGCTGGTACATACACATCACCCCTTCTCTGTGCTACGTTGCTATAATTTTCTGACTACTTTTCTCAGATTTCAGCGGCGGACACATTCTGGTACTTCAAACATTCCTTAAAATATACATTATTAATAAAAAGAGGTAAGCCACTGGGTGTCAGTGAAAGCTGGAAGGGCATGTAAAGAAAAAAAAACTAGATAAATAATGATTAGCAAAGTCACTAGACAAATTATACCATCTTGAAATGGAAGCCAGTAGTTGCAACTCTGACATGGTTCTACATATCTACTTCACATGATACTGCTTTATACTCCTTTTGTTAGTAAATAAAAGTAAATAAAAAGCCAAACAGTTCAAGAGTTTCCCAAGGACCCCCCCCCCCCCTACACACACACACACACACACACACACGCGCGCACACACACTGCTTCTCTTCTGCAAATGTCCAAACGTACAGAAGAGTCACAAGCTGTTTAACCAAAAGTCAAGAATGTATGGCCAAAACAAATCCCCCCGCTAGCATTGCACAAAAGCTACTGAGAACAGACCCACAAGCTAAGACAAACAGATAGACGGGAATTACAGCAGGCCCTTCCCTTGAACCCATTCTGACAATGAAGATTGGCTTAAAACCCTTGCAGTGTTTTGTTTATATCTATCCAAATACACCTTTAGACAACCAGTGATTTAAAATAATCAGTTCCGCTGTCCCCGTTTTGATAGCTGGCATGTTATAGTAGAAAAAGGCTTTAGAGTTAACTGCTAAAATGATTTAGAAGAACACATTGACAGGTTTAAAAATCAGGTGCCTTATTCTGGCCTTGACTGTGTTTAGCAGAGGCAGGTTCAGAAAAGACGGCACATTATATCATTAAGGCAACACTCACATTAATCTTCTTGTTACACCAGTGCCAAAAAGATTTGACTATACCCATACTGTGGCGTGCAAGCAAACATTTCCTTTATTTACAGAATGAGTACTACACATTGATAATCACTTACACCAGGCACTTTTCTACATTCTTTTAAGTGCACTGAAGCTGGACTTAAAGTTTCCCTAAATAATACTGTTCATAATAACTGCAGGCTAATTTCTAATCTTCCTTTTATGAATATAACTTTAGAAAAAGTTGTTTACCTTCAGACTGCTGAATTCTTTTGAAAAATGTCAGTCAGGTTTGAGAATCCACCATAGTACAGAGCAGGGGCGATGAAAAGGGGGGGAAGTTAGGGTGATTTCAAAGGCCCATGAATGACAGGGCTCTATGGTGGGGACCAATATGATATCCTTCATAAGGCCCAAAATCTCCAGTGGCAGCCCTCGTACGGAGACATCATAAAAGGCAGCTGATGATCTTTGGTGCAACACAGATGCAAACAAGGTCTCCATTATAGTTCTGTTGCATCTGAGTGCTGCGTTTGACACTGTTGATTATCAAGTTTTACCATTTTGCCTAGAAGCTTTGGTATCCAATTGTATGTATCAGTCGAACCTAGTGTTGGAAATGAATGGATGTACAACAACTTCCAAAAACAATGAGGGAAAATAAGCATAAGTAACTGTTATGGATCCCTAGATACTAAGGGATAAACTAAAGTGAAGGCTTGATGGTATGACATCACACACATAACCGGGAGCTAAAAATTTGGGTGTAATATTTGATTGTGAACTAAGTTTTAAAAGCCACATTCAGTATGTTACAAAGACCGTATTTTATCAACCGAGTATCAAAGCAAAGATTAGTGTTTTTTAATCATTTAGTGATGCTGAAAATATTATTATTATTACTGCCTTAACTATTGGGATTCCTTTCTTTACTGGTTTTCCGAAAAGTACACTACAACGTTACAAGTAGTTCTGAATGCTGCTGCCAGAATGTTAACATGACCGTAGAAAACAGATTGTATTACACCAATACTGAATATCCTCCACTACCTACCAGTGTCTATTAGAATAGATTTTAAGATCTTTTTACTTAATTATAAAGCATTACTTGGACTAGCGTTTTCATACACTACTGACCTTCTTAAGTTTTATACTCCCTCTAGAAATTGGTGATCTACCGCTTCTGGATGTATGTATTCAGAGAATGAAATATGAACACAGTGGTGAGGGCAGATTTTAGCCATTATGCTCCAAAAATATGGAACATGCTACCGGAAGACATTAGAGATGCTGAGGCAGTTTTAAAAAGTTAAAAAAATATTCATAGCATTTACTTATATTTATCATTGTTGCACAATTTCTTTGTGTTCTTTTACGACCTATGTTATTTATCTCTCTTTACCTCACTGTTGATATATCCATAATATATGGCATTAATAATTTTCAGTTTTCACTAGCTTACACATTTATATATCCATTTTGACCTTTTCATTACTTATTTTTATCTCATATATTGGATTCGTAATTACTTATACTATTTTTATTTTGATTTATTCATTGACATTTATCTCTTGCTAGTCTAATAACTGAAGCACTATGAGCAAAATTTCGTGTACGAAGAGTTATAAATAGTGATTGGTAGTGTTATTATTATGGTGCAGCAACACTGACCATCAATAACAGATCATTCTCCGCAAAGTGAAATTGGTCTTTTGTTCCTTTAGTTCTTATTTTAGTCCCATAAGTGAAACACTTTGAGCCACATTTCATGCAAGAAAAATGCTGTATAAATAAAGACTATTACCATCATTATCATCATACAGACACACCAGAAAAGATCTGTAATTGATTTTGGATTTTTCTCCCCAATGTAGAATTGGTATTTTGAGCAATACAGAGACAAAAAGTAGCCACAACTCAAATTACACATTTCTTCCTTCTTCTGGGAATATAAATTACTACTCTTAAGTAGCCTTTGATATGCGTCCCTTGCAGAAAAGTGTCAAAGAATTTTCACCTTACCACTTCATTATTGAAATGCAGAAGCAATATTTCACAAATAATAATGCTTTAAATGGAATCCAAATGGGTGATCAAATAGAGTAGCATGATACAATAGCCCACCACAGCTTGCTGCTTCCCTACCACACCTATTTTCCACTAGTAGTGGGTATAGATTGTGGAGCAAAACTTTTTTGTGCAGAGTAGCAAATGGATACTTTCTCATACAAATACACAGACACGCACCTGTAGGAAAAGTGTACAGCTGAACAGCTGAAGCTTCCATACAGAATCCCGCATATTTGTTTAGATCACCATTTAAAAAGAGTAAAGAAGCCTTCGGTAAATGTACAGGCAGTTCACTCCCAACTTAATACTACTAGTCAACAAACCAACATTTAAAAAGCAAGGTTGAAGAAAATATCATTGCTAGTTTTTTTTACAAATCAGATGTGCACAATTTGCCAATGATTCAACAAGCAAAGTGTCACCATAATCCAAAATTAATGAGGGTTAATTGTGGCAGTTTAATAGGAAGGATAAAGGACCGCAATATTAATTTCACATCAAACCCTTGTCAGTTGGGAGTGTCACTTTCCCTACTGCAAACTACAGTATTTGCAGTATTTCCTAGGAGCATTGCCTTTGCATTGCTATGCCAGCTTCTCTGTTTCTTAAACGACATAAGTGTTGGACTTGACAAGAATAGCTAAAGAATACAGCACAATACAATCTGAAGATGGTGGAATTAGACAGGTACAGCCAGACTGGGATATTTCAGAGTGTGAAGACTGATTTTCAGGTGCATACTGTTTAATAAATCTGTCAGGGCCATACCATAATCAAAGGTACAGTGTACATTTTAGCTTTTTACATATGTACTATTTTCCAGCAGTTGAGAATTAGTGCAAAGCATATTTTCTTTCCTAGGAACCGTTTTAACAAACAATTTTTTGAACTATCAAAGCTCATTAAAGCAATGATTTTGTCATTCGACAGGGAAGATGGCCATGTGGCTCAGAGACGAGGATCTCATTTGCCAGGACAATTTGGTGACTTTCTGTTTCTTTACAAGCACACAACTTGAAAGCTGATAAAAAGTGAAAGGTAATGTCAGAAATGAGCAATGGGCATGATGACTAGTAATAAAATTAAATGCTTGAGAAAGTATAGAAAAGCTTTAAGTTAACCCTTAAATTTTAACCATGCAAGATATCACAATAAACAAACTATTTTTCTGAAAATTACAATACAGCTACGATTACCTAATTATTGAAAAGCACAACTTGGTGAATGCATTTCATTACAATAAGTAATTTCTGACTTGTGACAAGGCTAAAATCATTTATTTGTAAAACAGGGCCATGCCATGCATTAGAAACACTCACAAAACATTTTGATAAATTTTATTGGCTCAAATTAATGCCACTACTGCACTGTACTTTATATTAAAGGCGATAAAAGTTACTACATAAAAGCATGTGTAAACACACACCCGATCCTTGCAAGTTCTCCCAGTAAGAATCTTACAATCTGAAAGAATCCCAAAAGGTCAGAACCTTGCATGCCATACCTTACAAAGACTCCAGGTGCACTTTGATAAAAGCAAGATCTTAGTGAGTTAATGAAAATGGGGTTTCCGTTTCCATTTAGTGTGTTCTCTTATGGTTAAGGCATAAGGTAATAGTACTGGACTTCTGTCCGAACATGACCGAGTATAATAAAATCAATTTCATATGCTACATCTTCAATTACATTCTGAAGTGAATTACAACTTCATGCAAACTACCATGCCACCAGATTCTTAATTGCTGTTTTGTGAAATATAATTAGCAGACAGGATAAATAAGGCTGTAGTTCATCTCAGCAACCCACAGTTCCCAGTGTTGTTTGGTACTTCAAGGTCTGTTAAGAAGGACCAAAGAAAACAAAACAGCTAAAAATGAAAATATCCTGCAGGCGGAGAGCAGGAAATCTGAGCACGCAGGTAGTCTTGGAATGACCCCTGACAGGCCTCAGTGCTATGCAGGAAATGGATCACTCTTAAATTTTCTAACCCTCCGGTCATCATTTAAGTAGCCATAATATTTTTAAATGGACAGGAACCGCTTCTGATATTGCAGTTGAAGCCCAAATGACATGCTGCTGAGGGCAGGTGACCCAATGCTACTTTGAATTACAGTCAACTAGCCATCTTATATTTCTGAACAACACTAGATATATGCTTTTATCAAGAATTATAGAAAATATACTTTTTTCATACTATTCCATTTGCTCAGGTAGCTACTGTAAGAAATTCTCTCTAACCACCATTCCCCCCCACCCGAACTCCCCTTCTTTCATAAAGGAAACATATTCATTCTTCAATTTGACCAAACCAAGTCTGAAAAAAGTAACAGCCTCATGTCAATCCTGGCTGGCACTCAGCTTGCAGATACCCAATCCATGACCAAGTCTCCTGGGCATATTCAAGTCTTATATAAATACAGGAATTGTCTCCTGAAAATATATAATGTATACGACATGTCACTGCTCTCCAGACGTCAGCGATATGCTGCTACAAGCCAGTCTAGACATTAGACACTCAGCCCCGAAACACACCCCCCCCTCTCCCGTTAGACCCATTTTTGAACAGAGGATAGAAGCTGTTGAAAAGGAAAACGTACATAAATCATCTTATACAGCATCATGAAGAATTGGAGCAAACTGAACTCTTACAGATACTAATACTCCTAAAATAAATAGATTCTAGTTAAATAGGGGACACTCGAGCAGCTGCAGAGGATCTCATAAACGTGTTTAACCCAAGACACTGCGTGGGATTTATCTGCCAGGACAAAGGTTTAAGATTTACCATGTGATATGGCCACATGATATGTGCTTTTCAGCAGATGCACACACAGGTGGCAGAGTATATTTCGGGGAGCATTCTCCCATTTGCCTGGACTCTAACCATTAGCGCACTAATATATAAAATATGCATATATAAATACAGCATATAGCTGCTTGTAGCATGTAATTGTCACAGACATTTTACCTGTGGTCATTCACAGCTGGGTACCTCAGTTAGCAGTCCATCCTCTGTTGACTCATGGATTTCACCCTCACTCCATTACAAAGTCATGGGTTACAATGGCCCAAACCCTTAAGTGCTTAAATTACAGTGTTTATGTGAATGAGAAGAAAAAACATTTAAAGGGACCCAAAAATCTTGAATATTATGGCCCAAAACCTTTTATACCGCATACAAAGAATAAATAGAAATAATTACAAATGCTGATAAGTTTATTCAAGGTTAGGGAAGGTTAAAGTAAGACAAAATGGAGTCACTCTAGTATCTAAAGTCATAGCAAATGCTTTAGAAGTGAAAAGGTCACCCTATTGTGAAAAAGACTTGTCAAATTTCCACACTGTAATATGGAGAAAAGTGGCACAATCACTTTTATTATAATACAGTCAATTAATAACCGATATAATGAATATTACATTGTAATTTTATGTTGTGGGTATTTTGCATCTTCTCATGATTTCATTTCGTTGATATCGCTCAAGGAATCCAAGTTAAATTATGACTATATCCGTATGTTTTCTATCTCCAAACTATCCAAACTGTCATGGTACTGTAAATAAAAAGGCATCATCAAAAAAGAACTGACCTGCCCTGGTCAATTAATTAGCAGAGGGGCACCGATTCGGATTGCTACTTTTGATCTTTGTAAAAACCAAAGTTTTGAGAGGTGGAAGCAGCGCTTAGTGGAAAATCCCATGCAACTGGGCGAGACAACACAAGTGACATAAAAAAACCAGTGAATGATTTTGGGAGTTGCTAGCTTGGCCTGTTTTGCACACTTGCTACAGTTTGTCATACATGGGGGGTGTTATTGCAAGTGTAAAGAATGCTGTTGCCAGTGGTAGAAAAATTCTGAGGCATTTTAAGCATTCACCACTTGGTATCCTTGCCTGGTATCCTTCGTATCGTATCCTTGCTTGGGAGATATTCAAACTGAACTGCAAAATGCCTCAAACACTTAAAACAAGATGGTGGAACAGTACGTTTTGAATGTTACGAATAGCCTAATCAAAGACATAGATTTTTATTTGTATTTATTAGTTTTTAAAAAATACTAAAGTATAAACATCTATATATATTATACTATAATATTAAAGTAAAAAGAGCCCTTGTATGGGAATCTGTGTCAGTATCAGCAGATCAGAATTGAAAAAATGTGTATCGGCACATACAGTACCTATTTATTAGTGCACTTGATCATCTATTGCCCCACAAATTAACATTCTGATGAGCTAAGCTTTCCACATGCAGAAAGGAACATTTCAGAGAAACCAATTGGGACACAGCAAACTAGATCTTGCTTTGTTTCACGCTGTTTGTGTCACTATCAGATTTCAGAAAGCATGAACAGTACATGTTCTGATGAAGCTACCCACCCAGCAGCACCAAGTGGTTACTTTTCCCGTGATAAGAATAATAATTTGGGGTGAAGTTTGCACACAACCACACCATTCTGTCCCACCCAGGGCCATTGGGTGAGGGAGGGGCATTGACTGGAACATCTATAATCCCTCTGAACCTTTAAACAGCAACCTCTCTAGATAGATGAGTAGTTCCCTCTGAGGACACCTTACCTTGCGGATGGCAGAACTGTGGAAAATTACCCTGACTTATTTATGTCCAGATTTCACGCAAGATTTCTTGGGAGACAATCGCTGGGGACCACACGGTGTGAATGCTAAGACAAAGCGTGGGCATGTGCTATTGAAAGACCAGACCAGGTGTGCAACCAGACAAGATTACATCAACAAATGACATATGCCAAAGAGACAAAAGTGCATGACACAGGCATTGCAACTGGTTCAATTTCACATCGCTTAGATATCCATCCATCCATCCATCCATTTTCCAAACCGCTCATCCTTACTGGGTCGCGGGGGGTCCGGAGCCTATCCCGGAAGCAA
>JABFDZ020000066.1:6503875-6530639 GCA_019775955.2 Pollimyrus isidori | reverse complement strand
GATTGTCTTGACCAGGACCACACCCCTAAATGCATTGAAGCAACTGCCATGTGATTGGTTGATTAGATAATTTCATTCATGAGAAATTGAACAGGTGTTCCCAATAATCCTTTCGGTGAGTGTATATTATACACACACACACACAATAAATTTTTGCTGAATGTGATCTAAATAATTAGATAGGAGTTGGCATATTACTAATTAATATTACACAAGGCCTATGTTTACTCAAAATCATTTCAATTTATGAGAAATCGGCCTTGTAATAGAGAAGAAAGTGGCACAAACTTCATCACTTGCAAATAAACAAAAAAATAATGCTTCACAAACCATGGACGATATTCATTCATGACTGCATGTGTATTAGAGGTTCAGGACAGACTCATAACCCGATGCATGCCAGCTTAAGGCCTAGAAAGGCATTGCTGCACTACTTTTTGTTCAAGTGCTCACAAACATGAAACATACCGAAGCAACTACAGAAATGTCCAATTCATAACCCTGCAACTCTTCTGAATGGTTCAAATTTATGGTCGAAGCTGTAGTTTACATGTGTGGATTAACGTTTGTCTGATGACCATTAACCCCTAAATTCAAATGAAACAAGAGACATGAGTTCTACCACTGGAAAATGCAAGTTTCATTTTAAAATATGCATTATTAGATTATCAAGTTACGATAATAAACTGGGAAACATTCAAAGATATTCATACACATTAATGACATTATACAGTAACCTACAAATTAACCTGTTGTTTATAATGTATGTAGCTTTTATGACAAATAAATCACTCAATCAATACTCAACTCTGCAACTGATCACAGGAAATTCCTCATACTGCACCTGTAATTGCATTGCATGGGTTACCAGTGAGGCTGTATCTCAATTAAAGTTTCACACTTTGGCATTACTTTTACACATTTAATAATGAGTTCAAAACATAGTAACTTCGTACTTACAGGGGCATAATTTAGATGGTTTGTATATTATACGAAAAGGTCTTAAGAAGAAATGACAATGCGATTTGATATGCAAAATGTACAATCATGGGTGGAAATTATGGAGAATGGGGGCTTATAACCACACCAATAACCAAAATCATCCAATTCTGGACCTCCTTAAATCGGTGGAGACTTCAATCCCCAAATGCTCAACCAAAAGTAATGCCCTTGTGTACAGTGTTGGACTGTTTGTTCAGAAATTGGTAATAAACAGACAAATGCTATTGTTCAAACTAGCAGAATATTATGGGTTGAGGTTAGGGGTGACCAAGTATCATTCATGAATTTTCACATTCATGTGGATCTTTTACTCCTAACCCTTTGGGAGCATAAGAATGCTGAAAGAAAAAAAAGGCAAAACTGCAGATTGCAATGTACGTACAGCTAAGGCTGATTTTTCTTGTCTTCCAACACAGTAAAAATGCATACAAACTAGATGTATTCAGGTTTGTATTCTTTCTAAAGTTTGGTTAATTAGCACTTGAAGGTTTTCTGTGCTCCATTGTATATTTTGTACTGGAGACATATGTGTACTTTTTGACCTGAAATAGTTGGGGTATACAGTGATTTTCTTAAGGTTGATTTTTTATATATATTTAATGTGGCAACAGATTGCACTTCTTGCACTAAGTAATATGTGTTCATTTATGTGTTAGCTTACTGAAGCTACTGAACAAAACTAAATAGCTGACTTCCTGGTTTTCTCCTGTTGCGTACGGGCGTAGGTTTGGTTTGAGCAACAATAACCACTATATTTTCCCGTTCTTAGCAAACTCAAACAATGCCCCTACAGCACTAACTACACAGAGTTTGTAATGCTAGCTGAAATGTATTTATACAAATGTCTCATTGTCGATAAAGCGGGGGAAAAATTAGATCTGTATCGGTATCAGCAGATACTCAAATTTTTAGTATCAGGACTGGATCAATAAAAAGAAATATTATGCCATTTCTATTGAATATCCTAGACTTTGTATGTTGATCTCATTCCTTTATTCCATATCTTGCCATGATATGGCAAGTGGGCAGGCCTAGCATTTAATCTGATGAGCAGGCATTGTTCCCTGGTCATTAATCCCTGGGGGTTCTTATGGGGGGTCCGCACAGTTGACACAGCAGTTCCACCCCAACATCCCCACATTCAAACACTAATGAGCAGCACAAGAAAGGATTCAGAAAAAACAAGCAGGCAAAACAATAGGAAGGGAGAAAAACAGCCAAGGAGGCTTTTATTGTGTGTGCGAGTTGCCGTTGTCTTCACCAAACGGCAACACAAATGACTGCTGACCAACACCTCTCATCATGCCCTCACTGGTCCCTTTGTAGCCACTGCTATTGGATTTTTTAAATACACTTTGTATGGGTCCCTGGAACCTCCTGTGATGTGTACTCAAAACCCCATCCCACCAGAAGGGGTTAATGCTCAACAGCTGTCATCTGCATTACAAAGGGTGGCCCACTGACATACAGAGCCTGGAACAGGGGAGCGAGAAGGAAGGGGGGGAAGAAAAACACTCTGTCACCAGTTTGTTACAAACCCCCACCCCCATGCCCCTCTGATTTGCATGACGCTACAACAAGCAGTTTTAAATGAAGGAAAAAAAAAAAAAAAAACTACTCTGCCTCACCATATTGGCCAACATATTCACTAGCACCCAGACACAGCTGGTCCTCACCCAGGGACGACACACACAGACCAACTCTGACAAGACAGAACAGCAGGTAGCACAGGCTCCACCTCCATTTTACCACAAAACTGAATAGATATGGAAATTAAACAGAAGGTAACTGAAGAAAAACAAAATAAGAACAAAAAAACATTTTAAAGAGAACACAGGCTCTTCAGCTTCAACCAATGATATAACACTGTAAGATATATAGTGTATTCCAGACATAAATACACTAGGATAGCTAAATGAGTGACAAAGCACACAAAAATCCTAAAATACACAAAAAAATTGTGTATTTCATCACACTCAACTCCCTTGGCTCAACACATACACAAACAGACATACACACTTGCAGAACTAGTACAGGAATTAAAAGGCTGAGAAAGGATCTCCTGTTCATTATACCTGAAATATTCTAATGGCTGCTGCAAACCACGCATCAGGGGTTGGGCTTATTCAAATACTTTAAATCTGGGAGGTCGACTGAGAACTGCAGTTGAAGGACATATTATTATTTACAAAGTACAGATACAAGAGTCAAAAATACTCAGAATGAACACCACAAAATAAAAAAATACCAACTATGAGAATTTCTTTTAACACTACATTAATTACTTTGTATCACCAAGAAACGAAATTCAAAGGCATTACTGGTAATACATTGGTTGAGTGCACCATTCCGACAACCTCACAGAATGCATAAAATCTGCACAAAACAAGGGAGTAAAAAAATACTTGGTTACCACTTAACCAAATCAAGTGGCTTAATAAACTTAGCAACGCTCTTCCCTCCTCTTACACTTGTTACACTAGTGTTACGGGGGAATCAAAAGCCTTCAAAGGCATGTCTGTTGTGAAAACACAGAGATAGGTGAGATAATATAAATTGCATCCTTGGGAAAGACAAGTACCAGCCACAAACAACAGATGATCTGCCTAGCAGACCTCTCTATTCGTGAGATAACAGAAACCGGACCCACTCCAAGAGCCCCTTTGTAAGGGAGGAATCGTGGCACGATGACAGACAGTCAAACAGGTTAGGGTCAGGAGAGGATGCTGCCATGGGGTCAGAAACAGGGGCCCAAAAGCACCCCTTTGGGAAAAGTGGGTTTGGGTGATGTCAGGGAGCATTCCAGGGACACCTACTTCTCCACTGCAATAAGAAAAAAAAATCTATTGTCTGGAAGCTTTAGACTGTTCAGATTAAAAGTAGTCCTGAAGTATTTTTCTTAAGATAACACTCATAGTGTGCAGAATCCCTCATCTTAATCAAAATGTCAAGAGCACTGAGTAACAGTAAGGCCCACTTATTACACAATAACCATGTGTTAAAAGTTAGGGAAAAAGAAATATGGAGAATCTATGCTTGCCGCAAAATTCCAAATACCTTTAGCTATATAGTTCACAGTTGTAAAAACACCTCACACAATTACAAATCACTGAAGGCAAAGTATGCCCACATAGCCCATGCTAATCGTTACTTTAAGTCTGCATCCACAATCAAAGGTCACAAAGGCTCCATGTAAGTAGCCTATTTTTGAGCAGCCACACAAGCAGAAAGGCCTCATTTCCCCCCATCATACGAGACAATGAGTATTCAAGGAACAGTCGAGGTCAACACTATCCTTATCTTAAACTATGAGACTCTCAGTCTGGAGAGAGAGAGAGAGAGAATGTGTGCGTGTGTGTGTGTAAATACTGTAGGAGATTAAAACCTTGACGCAATTAAGAAACGATTACTGAAGTATGCCTTGGGAAGAGGCAGTGGAATGGATTTTACCTGATGTCAACACATGAACAGTGGACGGGGTCCTTTGGAGTAGTGCCAACTCTATGTGGGGTAGGGACAGTAATGCATGGGTCAAATTTTAGCTTTCTAGGGTAACTTTCCTAGTTACAAAAACATAATCCAAATTAAAATTTGAATTCATGAACAGAAACATGCAACAGGGCACTTCAGCAGTATGGCTGTGACTGAATGAGAAGCCCTTGGGTGAGAAAGAGAAAAATCAGATCACTCTCGCCCCTTGTGCTCAACAAGATAGGAGCCTGTGCAGTAAGCACACCGCTAAAGCTTGCCGCAATCATCTTTCTTGCTTTCACTCCCTCTAGTGTTCAGAATTCACATTGCCTTTCTCACTCAATATTACTGAGAGAACAAGTAAGAAAGGGAGAGAGAGAGAGAGAGAGAGAGAGAAAGAGTAGGAGAGAGATTCTGAGAGGAAAGCAGCAAGGAAGAGAGGTGGGAGAGCTGCACAAGCCCCACCCACAAATGACATCAGCGCTGTACTGAGGGAGAGCTAGAGGCAGACTCAACTTCACATTTGTACCAGGCTGCAATCTGCTCTGGTCTCCGCTTCTGTTTCAGAGCTAGAAGAGTGTGCGGACACACGCGCAGACACATACATTCACGCAGACACAAACATTATTACAGATATTACTACTGCTACAGAATACCATATTTACTCTCCCAACCTGAGGTTTCTGGTTTGAGATCTGTTTCTCCTGGAGTTTGAAGACTGCAAATTCCTTGCATTGGATTTATTTCTTGGCTGCCTAATTAGTAAGAAGGATTATTTTTCTCTCATTTTTTGGTTCTTGATTAGCAGGTAAGTGTGTTTTGTTTTGGTTTTCTTTATATCTTTTAAAGCTGATTAATTTTTCTGATTGCCTTTCGCCTTTTCCTTCACTGCTTGATATACCTATTTTTTCTGTTATTTCTACAGTAGAGGAATAAAAAAATACACATATGAGCAGATTCATTTTGAACTCGAGAGCATCTTTTCTCTCTATTCACACTACTGATACACAGTTTTTTTTCCTTAAGAAAAGAGGTTTTTGCACCGGTATCGTATCAATAATAGATCCTGAGATAGAAACCCAGATGCATTCTTTCAGATCACTCACATTAAAACTGAAAGGGAATAATAACAGAACCAAAATAATTATTCGAAAATAACTTTTCTGTTTGTAACTGAGGGCTTGCTGATGGAGGAGGAGTAGCTCTAGTGAGACAGACATATCTGTGGGTTGTGAGAAATTTCACAGGAGAGTAGCAGTGGTCACTCATTCTTGGACACTGGGGTGCTAACAGTCCAATTGTTCAACATGCCTAGGCCTTCCTCTCCTTCTTTGAGGGAAAGATCAAAATCAATGGCCTCTTTGCACCCAGCTGCTCCAGAGCACAGACACATTAGTGAGCAAGGTGCCCGCTCCGCATTTTACAGGGACTTGTAAAGTCCCTGCTGTCTCCACTTCGCTCTCCGTTTATCCAGCACCGTTGCTGTGCTCATGCTCATGGCAACAACTGCCACTACCCTGCCTCACAAGGTCAGCTTTCAGGCAGCTTTTCAAACTTGTGTTCAGTACTCAAACAGCAGGCAACATGAATGTACAAAGCTGAAGCGCTTAGTGTTTGTTTTCTTCCCTCCATTTTAATGGGGTATAGGTAGTGCACAAATCCAGTATCTCAGGATATATTTGTACAAATATGTTTAAATTAGTTCTGAACTCCAGATGTCGAGGTCAGGTATGGACACTGCATCGAGTGAAATGAGGATGATCAGGGAGGTTGCATCTGCTATTTGAGAAAAGTCTGCACTAAAAGCAACATGCATATCGAGTGGCCCTCGAAAAGAGAACATTACCCTCTTTTATTCCTAAAAAACCCACAAAACAACAAAACACATAAGTTGGCATTCTTTCTTTGAACTGCTCAGAGCTCACAGAGCACAAGGAGCTGCATTTTCAGTGCGGGCACGCAGCAGTGCCCGTTAACGAGAGACACACGACTCATAGATGCTGTTCTTACGGCGGCCAGGCAATTCAGAAACTAGTTCAGACGAGGATAATCACTGTAACATTAAGGCTCATCAATAATGACTAGCAGGGGTAATGTAATGAAACATTGTCATTAGCAGCTCTCAAAGCATACATTCTGTTTAAAACCTGTCACACAAATGAACTCCAACAAAAAGCTTCTTTCAATTTAAACATGGTTCTCAAAGGTTCATAGCATCTGTCTATGCTGTAGCCCAATTGTATACAGCTTGCCATTTCAGTAAGAATCCAGCAGTGAAAACACAGGCTTAAATAAAAACACCCCCCGCTATCTGATAGAGGAGATTAGATCAGTTTATACTGGTATATAAAATGGATCTGCCTGTTATATCTCTAAGCTTATAAGCACATCGCCGTACTCATCAAGCACACAACGCACTCTGGCACAGGACCCTTGCACTAATTGGATTTTAGGATTTCTAATAATAATAATGTTCAACAGAATTTAAAAAATCTCACAATATTGTTGGAAAATCACAATTTGTTCCCCCTTTGCTGATCTTACTCAAGACATTAGTGTATTGAACTAGGAGAAAATAGTTTATATAATAAATGGGGCAAGATGAGACTGCATTTTGAGTTGTATGTGGGGGGGTGGAAATCGTTAAAATTAGCCCAGTCATTGATAATTAGCAAGCGCAATAAGAATCATCTGCATAGACTCCTAACAGGACTACCATTAACAAAACAAAAATAAAAATTGCAATGCCTCAAATATGTTATTATTTTGTTAATTAGTACGAATTACATAATTTGAATACATGGAGATGATAAAATAATGGTTCCTTACTGGGGGACTACATATTTACTGGAGGAGCACAATGACCATTTAAGTGACATCTATGCGGCGCTTAACAGGAATCCTCATTGTGTTTAGTGTCACATGCCCAAGGCATATGATCTCACTGGTCAATTTTATTCAGTGGATAAACATTAAAAGGATTACTTGTTTATGGCCTCCAGAAAGGGCTTTGTCACTCTTTCTATGGCAGATAAAAATAGTCATATTTAATTCCTCCATCATGTTTAGTGGTTCTTGTTTTTCAAAAAGAGAAAATGAAAGAAAATTATACTTGTCAAATCCTGAAACAGTTATTTGATTTATTTGGGAAAATCAGGTCTCAAGTATGCTACAAAAAGACAAAAACAGATTTAAGTTAACAAAAATACAATTAAAAAAACCTCAAAAAATACAGAATGAGGAGAGCATCAAGATCTTTGTGTGATATTCCACCCCTTCACTGCTCTTCATACGGCCTATGTGTACTCACTGGGATCCAAACCAAGATAGCCAGTGACTAATTAAGGTCTAACGTGATGCCTTCTAGAATCCGGCAACTGGCCGGCCTTAGGTTTTCAGGGTAGACGAATTTCCTACAATCCCTACCACCTCCAAGTGGGGAAAGACTGAGTTACCAGAACAATTCCCTAACAGCATGCTGCCCACATTCCGGAAAGAAAACCATCAGGAGAGGTCATTCACCACACACCACAGATAGAGCAAACAGGGAGTTACGCCGTTTTCAGTGCGCAAGAAAAATCTAACAAAAACACACTTCATTTATTTCAGATAAATGGACAAATCAATCTCTTTAACATCATTTGCTTTTAAACATTTACAAGTGAAGACCTGGGAATGAGAAACAATAAAAGAACCTATTTAATTAAATGTTTCATCCAATTCTTAAGAGCAGATCCTCTTTCTAGGGCTACTACAGTAGTGGTTTGCTCCCTGCAAGACCTAGAAATAAAAGACGTCAATTGAAGTTGCCCATAAATCTATATGAATCTATTATTCATAAGGAAAATCTGTTACGTTCATATTTCAGCCACAGGCTAATGAAAGGCAGGAAGGATTGTTGGTTGCTAGAGGAGAGTGAGAACTGATAGAGAAAGTCAAACTAACTCTAACCAAGTAAAGAACCCTACTAGCAAATTCACAGCTGAATAAAAGCTTTAAAAAAGATTAAGAGTTGGTATCAGTGACAAAAACAGTTTGCACACCCATTGTTCAAAATCCTTTTCCTAACCGGAGATACCAAGATTTATACTATGGTACCCCCTTAAGAAAATTATTACTTCAGTACCACTGCACAATTATTCAGCAAAATAGTTTAAATACAGCTTGCTGCGGTGATTAAATGCAGAAAATATTTAATATTTTTTCCACGCTGTCATTTTAGAACCTACTTTATGACTTTCCTTTACAGATTCATTCAAATTGGAGAACTAGGTAACTATACAATGCTTTAAACCCAGATATAGTTGTCTTTTGTGTGTCTTGTTTGTGTATGTGTGCAAAAAAATAAAGTTATTTCATGTAATTAAAAAAAAAACATCTTTCTACTGCAAAGCTGGTTTAATCAATACAGAGTGCTTCAGGGCTCCTTTTAAATTGTTAAATGTTACAAAAATAAATAAATATTAAAAAACAAAATATTTCCACTTCTCTCCACATTTCTGAGGAACTCAATGTACATTGGTACATACAAAGCTGACATACAGCTTACACACCTATCATAGTGCCTCTTTGTAATAGTCCTGCAAAAGTTCTAACAGGGCCTTGATGGGCATGTGTGTATATTTTTAAATAGGGATGCTCAATTTAGCTTTATTGCTTGCTATAAATGGAGCAGAAGCTGGCATGGCTGTAAGTTTCTAATGCAAACAGTAAAATAATTCCAGCAGCTGCTACCCCAGAAAGGTCAGGGGGGGAAATAAGGTTTTGTCAGTGAAAAACAGATACCGAAAAAAAGGTTATTAGCTATATTAAAAACAACAGACACACACATGCACTCTTCATTCTCCCCAAGTTCTCTTGTAACAGATTGCAAGGCCCTCTTTTTGCCCACGGGAGAACAATAGGCCTGGGGCACTTGGGGGTGAAATCTGATGAGCGCAGAAAGAAAAGCTACCCGTTCACTGAGGCCTGTTAGAAAGGCGTCCGGCTCAGCCCCCCGCAAAACCAGCGCACAGCTCCCCCATATTGAAGGAAGGTGCAGAGTAGCTTCACAAGAATAAGTAAGGCAGTTTTTTTCCCTCTCACTTTTCAGAATGAAAACAATATATTCATAATGCAAAGTGCTTAAAGAGTGATATGCGCATGACAGACTTTAACAGTAGGCATTTTGGGCCTGCAGCCCTTGAAAAACAGCCCAGGTTCATGCCGCACTGTTCAGGTGATGAGAAGGGCACATCACCTCAAAAGTCAGCTTCTGACATCCCTTCCCTGAAGCATTTTTGAATAGGTTCAGAATGCAGAATGGAATCCTGAAGGAATCCAGTTCTACTTCAGAGAAAAAAATGCAGTGGGCAAACTGGGCTGAGGGGATAGATAGGGCAGTTTGAACCATTAGTTACTGTTGGCCCTGCTTGTCCATCAAGAAAGACAGAAGTCAATGTGGAAATTTTAATTGCATTTTTGAAAAGCATTTTAACATCTTGCTGCGTTTCCCTGTTGCCATGGCAAGGGGAAGTCAAGCGTCACAACAGATTAATTAGCCAGGTCCCCCCCCCCCAGTTTCTCCAGGTTCAGCTATACTGCTAGTCTACAGCTTTCAATTAAAAGATTCATTCAACAACACTCCAGTTTATGATGATGCATAGGCACGCATTAATGCTGGGATCAACACAGAATGAGAAACTGGCAGTCTAGAAAATAAATTATTCAAAATGAATTATGTGTAAAGAAACGACTCTCCAGAATTCCCATCGGATTTTTTGATTGCCGTTGCTCATTTGTCTCATGTTGCTTTAATGCACTGAATAACAAAGCAGCCACTCCCCATTCCATTTCAGATTGTTTGCTAAAATGTAGTTCTGATGATTTTAACTGAAATGTAAAGAACATTTTAAATGTAGAATCATTAAGTCTGTTAAATACCTCAAAAATATTTGTCTATGTATTTTTTGGGCTTAAAGGCAGCCCATGAACAAATTTTTACCCTCTGCTGATCTCCATACATCATACTTTTATTATGTGACGCACCTGTGGTCTTGAGAGATTACTGCAGAAGTCACTTTCATTGTTCTCCTAATTCCTCAAATCAGTACAGGTCACACCTGTTGTTTCTGCTTGGACTCTAATCTACAAATACATTATTAGGTATGGACTGGTATTCAGAGATACCAGGAGACTTTTTTTGCACAGTGGTGTATTATTAGACCACATACTATGTACTGTAATCAAGTTACAGATCCCTACACACTCCCTTATTCCTTAATCTTACCCCTGTCAGTAGTTATAGCTGCTAACGTCTGCATGGTCCTCTGCTACCATACACGTTCCACCAAATAATTTTAATCAGTCAGAGTACAGTGGAATTTTCACAATGGGCAACGTAACCACATTTCAGGAGTAATTTTATTGGGTATTGAAAATAGAATATTGAAAAATATTTAGTATTTGTCCTGCATAAAAGTCGGACACAGCTTGCATTTTATAATCCGCAAAAGTGAGAGTAAAACCTGTAGATGGCCTCAGTGACAGTACTAAAATTCATAAAAATGTGAGATGAGCCTGGTATAGATCCCTATGTACATTTTCAGCTACTGTCAGGTTTATAATTCATGAGAGCATGGGCACCCTTGGCCTTCTCCTGTCTGTTCATCAGCAACATTGAGAGGACCTTGCCTGGAGAAAGAACTATCAGGGAGATGCCCCAATAGGATTGTGGATTCTTCCAGAACTTTCTTTTCCACCCCTCCCCATTTTATTTTCACCCCAATCCAAACCTTTCCAAAAATCACCGAATGCAAGCTCCACAGACAACTGAGCAAGACAGGAGAAACCCACCCACGGCCAATGTGTCTGGGCCCAGATCACTGTAGCTTTTGATATGCATATCTTTCTTTGCATGCAAAGAAATTCTTTGCTGCCATCACCATAGGAAAAAAAAGAGAGGAGGCAGGACAATGTGCACAATGATAACTGCACGGTTGAAGAACGGAAAAAAAAGGTTTTTATAAAAATGCACAACAGTCTGACTAATCCAGGTCCCACAAACAGTGTCCACTATCAAAGGGAGTCAGACAGGGCCCTTTGTATTTGGGTAATTTGGGCAAAAGAAAATAGATCCTTTGGTACATAGAGCCACAGTAAGCCGTTCGAGCTTCAGTTTTACAAAAAAGAAAAAAAAAACTCCCATATACTAATATTAAAATCTAAAATTTCAACATCAATTTTGTATGCATTTCTGTCTTGCTCAGACTTTCCAATCTTTACATTTTTTTCTTTAGATTTTAAATAGATGCTACTGGAGCATTTATGGCCAAAACAAGCACTGGTCCTTTTATCCCTGCATTAAGTAACACAGTGCCATTTTTAAATGTCTTTGCTTAATACTGATAAAACCCCTGACAGAATGGCTGGATTTCAATAAAACACAGTGAAATGCCGGCTGTTTATGGGGCGTACACTGCCTGAATTAGAACCTACACTATTTTCCGTGGGGCAGGCTGGTTTCTTTTATAATACTTAAAAAAAGCAGTGGAAAGGTTCAGGTTCTTGGGTTTTTTTTCTCCAAGATGGTTGGAAATTACTGGACAGCAAAAGGTGCAGCAGAAAGCACTCTGAACAATTCCATTCCAACTCTTCCTGGGCCCATCCCAGCATACTACTCAGGCAGACCCACAACACACTTTCATTTTTCACCCACGTTCACCATGCCTCTCTCCCATCCAATCCGATTTGGATTTAAAGTTAAAATTTAAATCTAAAACAGGCGAGCATATCGGCATCTCTTAGTTGACCTCCATTCTCTTTTAGAGCCTTTGGCCAAAGCAAACAGTTGGAATAACAGCATGGAGACATTAAACACACTCAGCAGACTCAAACCTCATGTTCAGAAACATGTCAGCAATTTGAGTTTGGGAATTTTATTTATGTATTTTGGGTCTGCCAAGAAAGAAAAAAAACACCAGAATGGTACCAGTCCGTGAAGTACATAATTCATGAGAAAATAGAGTGTCTACCCTGAATCTTTACAATCTATGGTTAACTTAGCAGTTGCAGTATTTACATATTAATGATGTATATTCATTGCCTTTCGAATAGTGTGCTATGTAATGCATTCAATTTCAGTTATATCTTAATATTGCCATATGACTCATTTTGTCAATATTTTCTTTTCTTTCTAGAATTTGGGGACACATAGACAGTGTGGTGGAATTTCCCAGCTCAACATATTGGTGGACACTAATGTCAGACCTGAGGACTTCAGAAGCTAGCTGTCAAAGGCACTGCCAGAAGAGGCCCCCTTCATTCCCCATGCTCCATGCTGGATAAATGGTTCTTGGGAACACTAACAGGATAACTGTGACTGGAGGCAAAAGGGGAAACGGTACAGCGTCTACTGGTTCCCTAAAGTGCAACTCATCCAAAGAGGACCATATAGATCCTGTGGTAGATTCTGGAATTCCAGCAGAAGCCAGACACACTGCTTAAGACTCAGCAGCATGAAGTGTCTCCTTCGGAGGAGGCTAAACCTGCTGTCTCCATTCACTTCCCAGCACCAAGCCTCTTAGAGATACAAAAGGGTCCAGTCTGACCTGCGAGTCCCACAAAACAAAACGGATTCTACACTGCTAGGGTTCTTCTGGTACTCAAGTGGTATTTTTGTATGGGTGGCTAAAATCACAGTGCTGGATTTTTTGCATGCAATTTTGCCATGGTGAAACCTTTGAAGGCATGAACACTGGAGACCTGGGGACAAGCCAGGAGGAAGGCAGCACAAGCGAGGATTGGTTAGACCAACGCTGCCCAGCCAGGACGTAGCCCAGCAGCTTCCAGATCATTCTGATAACCTCTTTCTGGAAAAGGAGAAAGAAATCTGAGACCTCATTGGTTTCTTATTGGATACCTATTGCTGGTAGAGGATCCACCTGTTCTTCCACATCAGGTATCACAAATTCTTATATATTTGTTATTTTCTGCTTCAGTGAATAAATGTAATTTGCAATAAGACGTAGTGAAAGAAGGGCTACAACCTCAATACATAATCAAAATTATACCTTTTGTAATATTTTAGTTTCACACTAGGTCAGTCATACACACATAGCATTGATCAACTTCCGAAAATGGGAAAAATGAAGTATCTAGCTTTAGTAAACATGTTTTTAACGAGGGGGGAAAACTGTTTAGCTGCCATTTTGAAATACATACCTTTTGTTAAGTTTTCATAAACATATTTACTAAGCCTATTGAAATATACTTAACTTACAATAACCAAGAGCTCCAAGTCGTACTTTAAAACAGCTCCGTTTTTGTGTGGTGACTACCTGGGTTTCAGTTTGGTGTTTTGTGGGGGTTTCTGTCACTAAACGTATATGGTGTTGATAGCATAAATTACTGCCAGTACCTCTACCCATTTAGTTAAAAATGCAGAGGTTCTTTTTAAAAGCTATTCCTCTGATCTTTATTTTTAGAGCAATAGTAGCTTTTTTCCCTCCTCTTCCTTAAGAAAGGAAGTACAAATCGAGCGCTAAGGGATTAATCTCAAACATCAAAAGTAGACATGTGAATCCAGGAGAAAAGAAATCATTTCACAAGGGCAAAAGACTGGTTGTACAACATTTAATCACCAAGGTTTGACTTTGTTCACCCCAATGTCTGCTGTTAAAAGCTACACTGAAAGACAACCTCCACACAAGCAAGCTCACTGAGAAATCTGTAAAACAACCGAAGCTGGCTATTATGTTACACAAATTGAGTACTAAAACAGGGCCTCAATTCAGAGGAACTCCAAAGTTTAAGAATGTGTCTTATCTATTTACAAGGCTGAGCTCTATACTCACTTAAGATACTTTTTATCATACATTATGTAGGAATGTTTTGATACTATAATCTTTGAAAAGGATAACAACAACATCACAGTTAGGACACATTTCTTTGTTCTGAGACTGTCTCAGGGTAATTCTTTTCCCTATCAACAACAATCAAAACAGTTTCTCTTAAATTGTTGCCCATTTAAAATATCAAGCATTTACATGTCATAAAACCAATTCAAATGAAAAAATATTAGGCAGTCATCGGCATACATTTCCCACACACACGCGCACACACACACACGGACACAAGATAAAAACGAGATTTTACAGCCTAACAATCAGCACAACCAAAGGTCTTATATTATGTAAATACCAAATAACGTTCATTTTTATGGGATATTAGCATTCATAACCTGTTCTGATGGTTCTTCCAACCCTTTCTCTACAGAGATTTCTGAGAGAATCCTCCTATTCAGGATGATGTACAAGACCTTTCTCCGCTTCCTCACTAGAACATGGCTACTCCTTGGTTTGAGCTCCATTACTGCTTCCTGTCCTTCTTCGTGTCGCTGTGATGGGACCTTTGTCTACTGTAATGATCGGAACCTAAACTCCATCCCAATTGGCATCCCACGAGATGCTACTGTCCTCTATCTGCAAAACAACCATATTCACAGTTCTGGCATTCCTGCAGAGTTGCGAAACCTCAACCGTGTGGAAAAGATCTACCTTTACTGTAATAACTTGGATGAATTCCCAACCAACCTGCCTGTAAGTGTTAAAGAACTGCACCTGCAAGAAAACAATGTCAGGACTATAACCCATGCCTCACTAGCACAGATTCCCAACATTGAGGAGCTGCACCTGGATGACAACTCCGTATCAGCGGTCAGCATTGAGGAGGGAGCATTTCGTGATAGCAACCATCTTCGATTGTTGTTCTTGTCTCGAAATCACCTAAGCACTATACCGTCTGGATTGCCTATGACCATTGAGGAGTTGAGGTTTGATGACAATCGAATTTCCTCCATCTCAGAGCAATCGCTGCAGGACCTTATAAACCTGAAGCGACTAATTCTTGATGGGAACTTACTAAACAACAATGGCATAGGCCAAATGGCTTTTGTGAATCTTGTCAATCTGACCGAACTGTCACTGGTGCGCAACTCCCTCACTGCCCCACCTGCCAACCTGCCAGGGAACAGCCTAGAGAAGCTGCAACTACAGGACAACCACATTAACCGTGTGCCTGTGGGGGCCTTTGCCTTTCTTCGACAGCTGTACCGCCTTGACCTGTCTGGAAACAACCTAAGTAGTCTGCCGATGGGTGTCTTTGAAGATTTGGACAATCTCACCCAACTGCTGCTGCGAAACAACCCCTGGTACTGTGGCTGTCATATGAGATGGGTACGGGACTGGTTGCGTTCGCTACCCTCAAAGGTCAGTGTACGAGGCTTGATGTGTCAGGGCCCTGATAAAGTCAAAGGAATGGCCCTTAAGGACTTATCCACAGAGCTGTTTGATTGCACAGGCACTGATGTCCCGCCCACATTTGATACAAGCACAGTTTCAAACACATTGCCCCCATCCAGAGGTCAGTGGCCCCCTTTCATTACCAAAAGGCCAATAGTTAAGGGACCCGATCTCAGCAAGCATTACCGGAGCACTACGCCATCAGGCAGGAAACTCATCACCATAAATGTTAAGTCCAGCAGTGCAGAGACTGTTCATATTTCCTGGAAGGTGTCACAGCCAATGACTGCATTACGTCTTAGCTGGCTGAAGTTGGGGCATAGTCCTGCCTATGGGTCCATCACAGAGACCATCGTTCAAGGAGAAAAGACTGAGTATTTGCTGACAGCCCTTGAGCCGGATTCCTCTTATCGGATATGCTTGGTTCCCATGGAAACCAGTAACAGTTACCTGTCAGACGAAACGCCCGTCTGTATAGAGACTGAAACCGGATCTCTAAAAGCATATAACCCGACCACCACCCTCAACAGAGAGCAAGAGAAGGAGCCCTACAAAAACTCCAACCTGCCTCTGGCTGCTATCATTGGTGGAGCTGTTGCTCTTTTGGCTATCATCATGTTGGCACTCGTGTGCTGGTACGTCCATAGAAACGGGTCACTCTTCTCCAGGAACTGCACATACAACAAGGGCCGCCGAAGAAAGGATGACTATGCAGAGGCAGGGACAAAGAAGGACAACTCTATCTTGGAGATCAGAGAGACCTCTTTTCAGATGATACCAATAAATCATGGACATATGTCCAAGGAGGAGTTTGTGATACACACTATTTTCCCACCTAATGGCATAAGTCTATACAAGGCTCCACACAGTGAAAACAGCAGCAGCAACAGAAGCTATAGAGACAGTGGAATTCCAGATTCAGACCATTCCCATTCATGATAGTGAATACGTATCAGACATTTTATTATAAATACATGACTTGAAAACTGATTGGTCTTTTGCAAAACACTGGATTAAAAAAGACTGAAGAAGCAATGTTCTGTACATTCGCCATATAATTTATATTTAAGAACTTTTTATTAAGAAAAAGTTTTAAAATTGCAGGCCATCACTGAGCCATCGGTGTATGTTGTCATCAACTGCAATTCTATATTTTAGAAATTTGTAGTAATTTGTACTGTATTTTCCTTGTTTTAGGTTTCAGACCAATTAAAACTTTGTGCTCTACTGAAATATGATGACTTGTCAACTGTGAAAGTGGATTTTCATTACTGTGTTGAACAATCAAGATTTAAAGAGACATTAAAACCTTGTAGTATAAGCACAGGTAATTTTTCACTTTGTTATTGATACTGTCAAAAAATGAGGGGAAAAGACAAGTGTCATGAGAAGGTAGATCATAGTAGATTTAACCACCAACAAAAAAAGTAAATGTTGTCAATTCTTCTCTAGGACAGAAGGACAACGGTACAGACGCTGAATGTTTGGGGTTTTTCTTTGGAAATTGAATTGAGAGTTCAAAGAATTGTTAAGCTTTATTTCTGCTTTATTTGACTTGCAGAAATCGATTTCACATTCATTCACAAAGCAGAAATGCCAGTGAGTAGTGAGTTTAAGACCATGTACTTGTGCAAAAGGGTAGCCTTTGGGATTACAGCACAGAGCAAATTAAGCACATTGATCATTAAAAGGACAAGTTATTACTAATGAGGTATGGCTGACACAGAAGAAGCTCAGTGTTAGTATTGGTGACTTCATCAAGGAGAAACTAAAATACAATATCCTATAGTGCAGTGTACCATATGTCATTGTGAACGTTGCCCTATAGATATTATAATAATCTGGGCAGAAAAAAGTTACAGTAAAAACAACATTTTGGCTTTTGAATAGTGTCAGCTTTTCTATTATTACTGTTATTATTTTCTATTATTTTTCAATTCAAGCCACTTTTTGTTGCCACAATTTAAGACTATTGTTCTTTACAACCGAAACCAAAGTGCATTGTACGCCCTTTGGCCAGTCTTGTATGTGCCTTGATCAAATGCTTATCGTATTTAGCTTTTTAAGAAAACCAGTGACTTTTTCATACACACTTGAATATGATAAAATATTGGTCATATTGCAGAATAAAAGTGGGAAAAAAAATAATCAAACCCTGTGGTGTTTCTTACCCTCGCCTTATTTACCTTCAAAGACAATTCCATTTCCCCAGCATTACAAATCTTGCTAACGGCTGATTTGAGAAACACATTCCCCCGTCTTCTGTGAAGTGAGAATCCTTGTCAATAAAGTTTTGTTATTACAGGACAACAAGATACATCATTTGCATTCACAGGGCAGCTAAATTAGCATGTTGAAGAATCGCAGGATTCAGTTTGATATACCTCCCAGACACCAGTAGAAGATACAACTAATGAATAGACACCGTACAGGATATGGCACAGGCCCTACTGGGCCAGTCAAAATGGCAGCCTGGTGTAAAGTTAAAAAAAAAAAAAAACCACGGGAAAAAAAATACAGACTCTTTCTAAAATTAGCTTACGCTTCATGACTGGAGAAAAAAAAAAAAACACACTTGATAATTTTCATTTATGCTGCATGCAAAGACAGTCTGAACTTTAATTACATGTTAAATGAATGATGTGTCATCTCCAAATATTAACAGAAAGTACTTAGCATTTTCTTATGTATTATAGAACTTCTGGGTGCGCGCATACACAGTCACCCACAGTTACGAACTATAAACCAAAGAGCCATGATATACTACATAGGTTTTAATGTAATTTTCAAAGCAAAATCATATAAAGATAGACTAAATAAACATACATGAAAGAACTGTTAAAGCACAAATGTTAATATACAGTGTAAAATAAAATTGAGTTTGGGGAAGACAACAAATAACCAATATGCACATCCACCACAGCACTATGTGCATGTCTCTAAGTCCTCTGTTGTATCTCAGACAAAGGAAAGATTAAAAGGCCTCTAATCGCTCACTGTTTTTTTGTGCTGTAAAATAGGGGTCGCCACTTACATCAAGCACATCATGTCTATGGACGAGATCATTGCAATTTCCTTAAGGACACCACATCCTGCCTCTAACCTTCTACATTTACTTGTATACTTCCATTACTGATGGACTTTTGGATTTAAGCGTATCACTCTGAGGTACCCTCAGTGACAAGTATTTTTCCATTTAAAAAAACTAGAAAAACAGCATTCTATTATTTGTTCACTAATGCAGGATGATCAGTAATGAGAGTCCCTAAATAAAAGAGATTGTGTTCATCCATCATTCATCAAATATTGAACTTGAATACATCAGTCAACCAACTCACTGCAGGATGCTGATCTTATATAATTATATAGGACTGACATTGAAGCTTCTCTAGACCTTCTCAGTATATCATACATGCTCTCATACACCTTTGCAAAAGTACCCTCCAGACATCTTGCCATACTGGTATTGCTGTTTTTTTAGCATATTCCTCAGGAGTAAAACAAAAATATGTTGCGCCATCCCTTAAAACATTCAGTACTGTCAGTGCTGCGTTCGTATTTGAAACTCCAGAAATTTGAAAGAGCACAGCCAAGTACTCCGAATGCCAGTTTGAGACCAAAATCCTTTGAAGGCAACTCCATGAAAGCGATCAAAAGCCCTTATGGCTTCTGTATGGTGCATGGGTCACACGATAAAACTATCAAATCAATAAAAAAAAGAGGGTGGCAGTTTTCAAAGGCAAAAAAATAAATGGAAAACACATTTACACTCTGTGTTAAACCAGAGTACACCACACAATCACACACACTTACCATAATTGCTTATCTACAGAACATTTTTAATGAAAAGCATACATGAGATCTATACACAGTTCTCCTCAGTTTACATTGCAACGAGTTGTATAATTTAACAGTGTTCATGTTGATGGGTAACACTGCATTTTAATAACCTGTTTTAGAGACAAAATGTTATTCAATTTTTCCCTGACCTATTTCTTTTGGTATATGCGGTAATAATAGAAAGTAATTAAAGGCATAATGTTTTCAATTACCAAAATAATAGCGTGCCATTTAACATACCCGGATAGCTCAGTTACTTCAATTACCTGATTTGGATGAAAAACTATTAGCAAAGATGCTGGTTTATAATGGGATAATTGTTTAAGAATGAGAGAGAAAAATAATTTAAACAGAATACTGTTTTATGACAATGAAATTAAAATCACATTTCTAGTAATAAAATATTAGAAATCAAATTTCTAATAAAACCAAAATTTATGGATTTTATGGAAGTTCTGTAATTTCATACTCCCAATTGTCCTTCTTCATGTCAATTCTTATGGAAACTAACAACATAAACAGGTAAGGTGGCTATTTGCACTGCACTGTTCTCCTGTCTATTCCTTAAAAGAAAAAGAAACCCTAATGAGGCTGTTTTTGGTCTCTTGCATCCTGTTCAAGACATCTTGCACATCAAAGCATCTCATTTATGTCTTATGAATGCTAAGCAGAACTAGAGGTCAGAAACAAACCAAGCTCAGGGTTTTTGAGCACCTATTCCAACCAGCCAGCCACAGTGCCATGGCAAAAGCATCAGGAGAAAGCCTAAAGTGACAAACTAGCACTAGGTGTGGGTGATTTGACCTACAATTAATATCCTGGTATTTGTCACTTTTTGGATGGTGACAGTATTATATAATTTCTTTTTCCAGGTTTTAGGAAAAGTAGCAGGTTCTGTTCCTTTATGCAGCTAAATTTTAAAACAATACTTTATATGTACACTTTAATTGCTATTACAGTTGGGAGTGGTGGTCTTTAAAAATATATAAAAAGTGACATGTAATGTTCTCATACTCATTTCATAATTCTCAGAGTAACAATGCAAATTTACAGTTCATTTCAAGTAATAATTGAGATTTGCCATAAGATTTTTGGTGTGTGCCTGAGAGTGAAAATGTGTGATGCCAGATGTACGAGTTGGGAACCCTGAAAATGTATGTTTTTTTTGTATTTCACTTGAGTTGATTTGTATTAAAAAAATAACTTTACTTACTAAAGTTAACTGGGTAGTTCTGCCTTTTACCACGCACCTTGAATGAAGGAAGGCAGTGGCACACATATATACTGATTTAGTGAATGTTTTACTTTTTAATTTGCTACATTACGCAATGCAACCAGGTTATTATTGTATTATTGAAGGCTCATTAACATTCATAAAGGAAGTACCTCCTGATGGTCATTGAGCGGTGGTGATGATCTTTGCACTACTCACTCCTGTTTTTTAGGGTAAAACCCTCCCTACAACGATCAAGATAATGTTTATGCAAATTATGCTACGATGCTTTTGGAAAATGTCCCTCTCTTGCAGTGCAAAAAGGTGGTTCTTTTTGCTAGCTACAGTAGCAATGGTCAACTAGCTAGCAAAAAAGTAATGTTAGCCTTAAAGATGAACATTGTTCCAATGTTCAATATTGACTGATATTTAAATTTAATCAGAAGTCAAAAGTCAGCAGCACCAGAGCCTAAGACAAGTACTAAAACAATGGGGATGATTGCATTGAAAGCACAGCCATCTTCAGTAGTGGAAGTCAAGGGGTTTCGTCGGCTCATCCAATACTTATAGGTCTTGAAGTATCAGCGCATGGCATAGTCATATAATTTATTATTAAATCTGGCCCGTAGTTTGATCTTTCATTTTCAGTCAGCTAATCTGGTAAATCTTCACTGGAAACCTTTGCAAGTTTCACTGCTGACAAGCAAAATCTTTCCCTAAATAACTCTTTCGTAGGGCTGTGCGATATGTCATGAAATTCATATAACGATATAATTTGAACCATAGACGGTAGACTGTATATATTGCAGCATATTATTTGACCTGTAAATTTCAATATAACTGTTTTTGAAAGGGTAACATATGTCCATAGCAAAGGCATTGTAGCAGGAAGTTGTATAGTAAACTTAACACATTTCAAAGTAGTCATGAACGTAGATTATTTATTGTACAAATCTGCAGTTATAGAAAAAATATGAAAATATTTCACGTAACTTCACTGGTTTTATCTTATATTAAAAAAACAGGCTGGTTTTGTAAGTTGTATAGGTAAGCAGAAAACAAGACACAGAACTACTCTAGTGTCATAACTCCATCTATATTAGTATGACCATCTCTCCCATAAAGGTCCTGCTAGGCAGAGTCCTGCATGGGTTCAGTTACCTGATGGGTGACCCGCAAATTTTGTTGAAATGGGTGAAATACATTCCACTGTGTCGGATACGGGTTCGGGTTGGGTTGGACGCAAGAGACCTAAATTGCGGTTTTCAAAACATCATGTGCCAACAAAAAATACCCTAGGGCTATATTTTAGTGACAAAATCCCTGCATTCAAGACGATAAAACATAAAATCCATATCAGTTTATGCCTGCATGCGCATTCCCAGGGATTTCTTCCACTTTCATTTTCAAAAAACGCATGCGATCTCCCCCAGTTGTTCAAAATGGATGCTGAAGTAGTCAGCTGAGGCCATGCATCAAACGTTATTTGAGTTTGGAGGTAGGCCACTACCATTTGTTTTGCTTATTATTAGGCTGTTATTAAGCAACATTTACATTTGGCTATGCCTTTGCAACTGATATTGCACATGTCACTGGTCATTTGTTGTGCCAATAAAGTCTTGTCTTAATTTTTAATGTGGCTGATTTTCATTCAGGTGCGGGTCGGGTGTCGGTATTTATTTATAGCAGATCGGGTGCAGAATTTTATTATATTTCTGTTGGATAATGGTTCGGATACGGGATTAAGTATGATGGGTAAGGGCGGGTACGGTTTGTCAAAATCAGACCTGTGCAGGACTCTGCTGCCGGGTGCTGCAATAATCGTATATAAAGAATTTTCATATAAATCATACTAATAAATTATTTATTTGACATGAGTTTTTTGACGTGACTTGACGTCATTTTTGTGGGCGAGGAGGGGAAATTTCTGGGGTATAATCGAAATCTCTCCCGTTGGCCAAATTTATATCGTATATCGTTTATACCATTTATACCAACCAGTACTACTCTTTCATATGCATTGAATTGTTCCCTAAATAATCACTGTAATCAAATTTCTTACAAATTAACTAGCAACCAAATCAAAACTACATAGCCACCACTAATCAAACAATTCTGGCCCATCTGAAAGAGGTTCTATTGCCATTCTAAGAATGTACAATCCACACACCTGTGGTTGATAGACTGATGCAAGAGAAACACACATACACTTAAGAAAATTTTGTGTGGTTTCAGTCAAATACATCACACAAATGGCAGCACACCCGACTGCCTCCAACTGCTAACATTAATGCATGTCAGTCGTTAAGTCATTTTAATGATTTTTTTTTAAAAGGTGATACATCTCACAATGGCTTTTTCTGAATAAACACATTGTGCTCCCAAGAACTTAATCGACCCTCTACACCATTTGATGAGGAAGTCTGATCCTGGAATAGTTATTTCATTCATTACAAGGGCCCTTTGCATTACCATGTATCGATTTGCTAAAGAGGCTGTTGACTCTTGGGAGAGAAAGAGCAGAACAGAAGGGTGGTTCCAGCTTCTCACCCATCCCTGCAGCTATCCTCAATATTAATTATCGCCTTAGATAGATCTGCTGAAGTCAGCTACACAATGCTGCACTTAACAGCATATGCGAATCAAGACAGCACAGAACTTCAAGCTGTGACAGCACCAGCAGCACTAGAGTCATTCAGCTCAGTAACACGTGAAATCACATAACCATCTCTATTGTTACTGCGGAAACTTTTGAGATATATCAAAAAATTGCCCTGTGTCATTTTTTGACTAAGAAATCTCCCTTAAAACCAATTTAAAATTAATTGTGCCTGAAAGTTCATTTTTCTTTAACGTATGTTTACAGGAAAGCATTTTTGTGACTTTGCAGTAGTTGCACGGTCTACATTTCCTATAACAAATTCAATTATGAGTTTTAACAAATGAATAAATGAGACGCATCTATCCTAAAAATGCCTTCGTGGAGATTCTTAGTGCCACCATCTTTTCCTACAGTACCATGTCACATAAGTTTTTGTAGCAGATCTCTTCACCTTCATTTGGGCAAACATGCCAGCACGCCCCTTGGGGGCGACAAACGCGCCTGCGAATCTGGCTAGCTCAGATGACGCTCTCCTTCAGCAGCATCGACTGCTTTCATTACCGTGAACACGCCCTGTCATAATTCATCAGGACTCTGCCAGACCCGTGAAAGCACTTTAGGGCATTCTCACCACCCCCTTTCCAACTCAAGTGGCCCTGTCACCTGAGAGCAATGTCACAGCACTAGAGTAAAGGTACCTGAAGTGTACAAGTATGGACAGTTAGGGACAGGCAGAAATGGGGGAGATAGTGAAAGCAATCCTCACATCCCCTGCGATTTTTTTGACCTTGGAGAAACAGTCCGATGGACTACAGAAAGTTTTTAAACAAAAGACCAAGGTGTAATTTTTTATTTCATGGAACTTTAGGAATGAGGGAATGGAGCCGAAAAAAAATCCCTGTTGGAGGCGAATCCACCAAAGCAATTTCAATCCAATGATCCTCTCCAGAGTCAAAAGACATAAGCCACACTAATCCTGCTCTCTCAGCTGCTTAAGACCTGCCTCTAGCTGCTGGGACCCAGAGGACAAGTGCTTCAAAGACTTTGCGAGGACCGTGCCTGGTGACACTGCTCTTCGAAGAGGTTTTAAAACTTACAGCTGCTTGTTTACCACTAAGGAAGATTCCTCCTCTATCTTCTTAGCAAATAAAAGAAAAAAAAAACATTAAAAATACATATAATGGGAGACACTGGGAAACTATATTGGCAGCTCAGAAAATAAATGCTATGCTGCCCCCGATGTGCAACACAGGAGAAAACATCAAATGGCAATAACTAGCTCATCAGGTGTCAGTTTTGACCGTCCATAGCACCTGAGACTCTAAAACTGAAGACCAGTCATCATTTCACCGGAGAAACAGTATGGTGAGAAAAGGTGCAGAACTGGGTCCAGCTCCACTTCACAGTCAGCCTCACTGACCTTTCAAATACAAGGAAAAGAAAAACAGAAAGAACAGTCTGAAAAAAGCAGTGGTGGATAAGGAATATGACAGAGATAGAATAAAGCCAGCCTTGGCATTGGGGGAAAATACTGAACTGACAGGTTAATAAATTTTATTAATCTCCGGCTTACGTTCTGGAAGCTTCGCAAAATCCTTGAGAAGAACGCAAGTCATCTAGACACTATGATGACTGTCGTAATTGAATTTATACTAGTTTATGCCAGTGTATAAATATTGTAGACCGCAGTCTCTTTAACACAAGGATAAACAGAGCCCATCAAACACAGCTCTGAGCTGCATTGATTCCTGTACTGCTGCCGGAGGGACAGCCATAATTAGATTTCTGACACCCATTTCCCAAGTTGTTTTCAAAATCACTCCCAAAGTGAGCTCACACATAGAATGTGCCCTCCCTGGAGAAATTAATCCGCAGCCAATATGCTGTAAAAATCCAAACTGCATACTGGGAAAAAACAGCATGATTAAAAAAAACAATTACAGGATTTTAAGAATACCTAGTAAATTTATGGGTCTAGCAAACATTCAAGGTTCTATCATTTTAATCCACTATGACATTTGTGGCATGGGGGTGATAACAAAACATCTCTGATTGACTTAGATATGTTCTAAATGAGTTTTCTGCTGACAATACAATCTGCAATTAAGTTTTTTTTTCCCCCATATCTTTCCAAGATAAATGTCTTTTTAATGAGGCTATGCTTCTTTTTAATGTGTATCACCAGAGACTGTGGCCTATTCTCCACATTTTAAAATATTCAGTCAGTATATTAGAGGCAATTGGGGAAAAAACCAAGTTGATTGTGTTGCTTTCATCACACTACTCTGGATGTCCACTAGAATATTAGTTTCTCCCCAAGTCAAGTCTAGTACTCCGGTATGGTCAAAGTTTGATTGTTTAAAGACACACAACCATTTGTTAATTAAACAGAAGTTCTTTTTAGCTTCTTAAAAATCAGTAGTCTCACACAATAATGAAAAGGGACAGCAAGCCTTCGGTCCTTTCAGTTTATTTCCCTCATTTAAATACGTAGACATTTAGACGATGGCTGTGTGTCTATGCTGGACTACCTCCACTTCCCCATTCCCTCCCCTGTTGCAAGTTATGTTGTGAGGTATAGTGATCATGTGCTTATGTTGCTGAGGTGTTTTTTTCTGTTCCTACATTATACTCCCTACTGGAGAACAGTCTAGGGGCCTGTTTTTTATTCTCCTCCTCTCTCCTCATGTAATTCTGTTTTCTCTGTTCTTCCTATATCCCCGTCTTCCTGACCCGTTTACCCCTATAATGTGATGTTTGTATATGTATGGTCAGGCTGATGGCCAGTTTTTTGCTGGTACTTGTGACCAGTGACATGGCATTGCAATAACGACAGCAATAACGGGTCATCCAATAATCAATCAATCAATCATTTCATTTATAACCGCAGAAGTAGTTTTCAAAGAAGTCTGTGGGAAAAGATGGTTGGCCAATAATTCATTTGCTGTGAATAAGCAGGATTATAATCAAGGAGGAAAAGTCTTAGGTGACGTGGATAACTGAATGGATGTTTTTGGTTGTGGTGTCTTGTTAACGAAGCATGTGGACAACTAGAGTTGATACGGTATAAAAATTTAATATTACGATCATAGTGACCAAAATTATCACATTAGCAGTATTATTTCTATATTGTCAAAATTTGCTGAAAATGTTCAAAAAGTAACAATTCACAAACTGCAATAATTATTTCACCAGGTTTTATACAGAAAACCATAAATCCACATTCAAAATAAAACAAGACAATATTCAAGGTGGGAATAAATTAAAATACCCTAACGCAAAGATAATTCAATCCTGACTTAGGCCTGGGGGGGGGGGGGGGGAATATAAATTTTTATTTCCATAAGATGCAGGGAA
>JABFDZ020000066.1:6463995-6478465 GCA_019775955.2 Pollimyrus isidori | reverse complement strand
TATATATACTTAGCAGTAAATGTCTTTTGAAAATGACCATTATCACAAAATAAACATGCAAAAAAAGCCCACAAGTGTGCCACAAAAAGAAAAAAAACATTTACATAACATACACAACTGAGTCTAATTCCAAAAGCAATGCAAATCACCATAGATAAAATAAATATATGTCATATGTTCACTTCATGTAATTCAGTCATAATGGTATCAGTCTGTCAAAAATAGTTACTGGTAAGCTACGTTGTATAGTAAGTTATGAAAGTAGCCCTCGATGTAACACTACTCAGTAGAACCGTTAAAAGCAGACTATATTAATTCCGGTGGCTTGATAATATAGCCAACATTCTATATTACAAGCATGGCCAGAACCAATAGTTTAGTGCTATGATTCAGTTTTAATCCTTCTTTTGGGCCTACACTGTTTCTAACCTGCAGAAAAGAACCAAGGTGTAGATGATTTCACGTAAAATTGTGCTTTTCGCTGTAGCTAATAAATGAAAAATGTAATAAAATATATACATACATACACACACACATACATATGTGTGTAAATATAAATTTGAACACACACATACACACACGCACAAGGCTACATGTCCTACAATGCAGTTAAGAGAAAAAAAAGCTGATCAGAAATTGTCATTCAGATGTCAGTCTCAATCTTTCATTTCATGTAAAATTCACAATAAAAGGGTGTTACTTTAGAAATCAATGCAAATCAAATCAGTGGAGTAGACACAGAGAGGGCAAAGACTCTGAAAGTTGGGGACATTTCAATAGTTTCAAATAAAAAGTGGAAAGAGCACTGCTATGGTTTTTAAGCAGTGGTGTGATATGCTGCCTTTTAACATCCAGACAAAATATGGAATAAAAAGTTTTTCCCCTTAACAGACATCAAACGAGCTGAAATTAAACCAATTTTGACATGTTGTACAGAACCATTTTCAGAGAGGAAAGAATGAATGGAGGGGTTCTTAGAAACATTGTTACATTTCTAATAGTTACCTTTCTAAATTAACATTTTTGAAAATGCAAATGTATGCAAGTTCCTCCATCTCTGCGCTTTCTTTCAAACTCTGAGTAGATAATACCGGTCTAATTAAAATTCGCCAGAACATTTGTTTAATTTACTTGGTTCAGACCTCTCATCAGCAACCTTTCGAATCCCTGCATAGATGCATACAGCCAGCAATGCCTACATCTGGAATGATTCAGTACAATGTGTGTTCCCTAGCAATGCTAGTTTTCAGGTTTACAGAAAAAATGGGGTAGGGGACAAGTGCAACATTGTTTTAAAAAGTAAACTAACATGCTATTTTGTTTCTGATGACATGATGGAGTCTCACCAGATACATTTTTGTAAGTAATCAAGCAAACAAATCGAAGACAGACAGACAGCACAGGAAAACAAGCAGTCTCGAAATTTTAACCCGATCAGATCCTATTTTAGACTGAGAAGAAGCACAGAGGAGCTGCATTGCCTAAAGACTCTTACCCCACTTTTCATCAGGTTCAAACCCTGAAAAAGCACATCTACACCCACCTAAGCAGACCTCCTCTAGTTCTAGCACCCAATGACCTCTATGAAGCTGCACCCCACCTCCAGTGATCTCCTCCTCCAAATCCCCTCCCACTGGAAATGGCTCAGTGCACACACATTCACTTTTCTTGCATGAGGAAAAGAACAGCCCAGAGCAGGTCTCTTTGTTTACAACAGCTTGAAGAGATAGTTGTAATGGCTCTGACTGGACATGCAACCAGCTAAAACACAAAGACTGGTGCGAACAAAACCTCTTCGTAATGCCGAGTGGAAAAACTGGTATAACGCTGTTATAGTAAAATGTGTTCTGATGGGACACATTTTTTAAACAGCTTATTAAATGAAAGGTTATGAAAATGACAAAAATGGCCAAAATGGCAAAAAGCAAAGAAGAAATTACCATTATAGTGGGGGAAAATCCACTATATTTAAACAAAAAAATGCTACTGGCACCACAGTCAGTGAGCCGTGGATCTGCAGGCAGACCTTTCTCTCTTTGGTTGACAGCTAACGGCAACACCACCAACTTATCTGACACACTATCAGTAGATAAGATAATTTGGTCACAGTATTTTCAGGTAAATTTAATCTGCTTTTTTGTTTTATATGTATCACAATATTAAATCGCATCTACACATTTTACGCGAAATAGCCTAAATGCTTAATTACGCCCAGTTTTACGCTAAAGATAGCACCCTTACGAGCTCTTTGGATCTCTGATACCTTAGGACACACCTTGCCAATGGATGCGCAAAATGAGTAGAGAAAGCACAGATGCTCAAACACAGTTCAAAGCTGTGGGGACTTGATGCTGAGATGTTGAGTGCTTCCCAGGGAAGGAGCTTGGCGGTGCCACTCTCGCTGCTCAGGGCACACACCAGCTCTGTATGACACTGCAATGCAAAATGACACTGAATGCTATTTTTGCTTTTTGCAAAAATCCTCTAAATTTCTTTAGATTAGGGAAAGCAAATATTAATGTACGTCTTTGTAAAAAGTTGAGAGGTGTAAAGAGAACTTTCAGAAAGCAAGGGATACCTATATTGTACATGTTTACTATATGTTATATGCAATAATTATTCTTTTAAACAAAAGTCTAAAATAATCTCTGGATCACGGTTTTTGCCTAGGACTCTGAAATTATTCAGAAAATGTCATTTCTGAGGAGGTTTTAGGTTGTCATGTTAAGTAGTTGTTCATCCTTAAAATAGATTATGTATCTTCCCACCCAACCCAAAAAGTAGGTTGGAACAGGCATTGCACACAAATTCCCAATGGAACAGTCCAGACTTGTCCATTTAAGATTTTGGTATTGTATGCATACAGGTCAATGAAAAAATGACAATGAATCCTTTCTTCCAGTTTAGTCTCAATGAGTGCCCCCTTGTCTTTGCTGTCATGCAACACTTAATCCGTTAAACATCAACATGTTTACAAAACCATATTAAACCAGAATCAATCCGTATGAGCTCATAAGTTATGCACCACTTTAAAAACTTCCTCTTCATGGTTCTGTACAAATGAATGCAGATGCAATAACAATGGCAATCCTTGACGTCATGCAAGGAAGGCTCCACAGTTCTGGGGAGACACAAAAAGGATTACAGAAATGTCACTTCCTAAGCCAATGCTGGGTGATTCAACAAGAGTAGTAATAAGGAGTCACCAGGTCCCATCTGGACAGAGAAACGCTCAGGCTGAGTTTATAACACACACCAAAAGAAAGTTAGCCCTCCATGTCATGCTTGATTGAGTGACTGAAATTCACCCATTCTCCAGGGCTAATGAAAGCAACTCCCACCCTCCCCCTGCCGCTGTAGAGTGAGGTTCCAAGTTTCACGTGGGCAGCCATATTCATTATAGAGGTGCTGAAGCCCCTACAGATCCTGCCGTGCACAAAGGAAAGGAGGCAGTCCACTGTAGAGATGGGTTATCTGCAATTTCATTCCATTATCCTCCTGTCCCCAGCAGCCATAGGGGCACCTTGCTTTCATCCTGATTTGTTCTAGCTCACACTTGCAGCATGCTGCAGCTGTCTCTCCACCAGGCCAAAAGAAAAAACAAAAACAATTCACGAGTATAAACTAGTGTTAAGAGTTGGGGGATATACTTTCATTATGCTTCACAAACACCAAGAAACATTCACAAATGTATAATTTGAGAAAGAAAAAAGTGTTTTATTGATCGAAGAATGTGACAGCCTGACATAGTAAATAGCTAAAAGCAATGTTACTAAGCCACTGAAATCTTTAAGAAAAACAGGAACACAAGGAAAAAAAGGGGATTTGACTGATTTATGGACTGAGGAATCAAAAAAATACAAATCTAAGCAACGTGTGTCCGACTGGTGTTCCAAAAAGCAAGCCCAGCCTGGCTATCCCAGAGCATCTTGATTTCAGTTGAAGCCAATGACTGCACCTTATGTAACTTGGCCTCTATTACTGACCAAATTAAATATTTAGCTTACAGGAAAACAGCAAGTGCTGATATAGGAGAAAGGGACTGGACTGTACAGCAGGAAGTGCACAGCTGCTTTTGGCATTATTCAGCATTCATCACTGCTCATGTATACTGAGAATAAAGAACAATTCTACATAAAAACAGCTTTGAAATATTATTTTCTAAACACTGAATAGGGGCACACTGTGAAGATAACAATAGAAGCAATCATGGATTGGGTTAATTAACTGAAAGACATGAAATTTTAATGAACACTTTGCAAGGCCGCACAAAAAAACTGCATAGACAGAAATACGTGAAAAGCGGTTTAACGCTGATTAAGGCACAAAACACAAAAGCTATCGATAAAGACAACCAAGAACCACAGCTCAGAGTTTGAGAAAGCCACATTAGTTCTGACTCAAGGGAAAAACTAAAAATTACCTCATAAGTCACAGGCCTCAGTTTGTACAAAGACTGTAATGTTCAGCAAGCAGTAGTATCGCCGGGCAGATTTCGACAAATTACTGTGCTGACATGTGCTCAAACAGCACAGGAAAGGGAAGCAGTGCATGGTCCACTGTCTGCATGCTGACCCATCAGCCAGAGTTAAAGTCACACCCAAGATTCCTCCTCCCATCTAGACATTTTTACCATGGCATTGTCTTTACGAGCTTTGATCCATTATTATTTGATGTAGGGAAGCACAGAACTTTTCCCTCAGCCACTCGGGTGGAAAACGATCCTTCCTGCTTGTTCAGCAGGGAGGGAGTGATGAGGTGCTACCCTGCTACCTCCCCCTTCCTTGCTAGTGGTGTCCAAGGCCTTCAGCACAGATCCCTGGCCAATAAAGTCAATTCACGCTTTTCCCCTTCCACCCATCACATCCAAAATAAACACAGACAGCCAGCCTGATCCAACAGAGCTGGTTGGGGGGGGGGTGTCTGAGGGCATGCATGCACTGCTTGTCTCATTTGAAAGTTTCTTGTTTCTTGCTGTGTATGTGTGCGCACGTGTGTGTGCATGCATGTGTTGAACTACTGATTCACTTCTTTGTAGGACAAGTATTTAGCGGCTATAGAAGTTTGAGTATTACATGCAAAAGAAAAGCAAAGGGCTCTCTCATTAGTTCTCTACCTATTGGTTACAACTCTGGTTCTGTGACCACTAGGACCCCTTCTACTTCTAATAAGAGGGAAAATGACTTACGTGACAGATTTAATATATCTGTTTGTTAGCTTTGATGTTCAGAATTGCTCATATTCCCCATTCTGGGCTTCTGCCAAATATCCACAAGACAAAAGTCTTAAAAACAGTTAACGCCATTCTCATTATACTTCTAGCATTTGGAAATTCTTTAAGCAATCTTCTGCCATAAGTCTGTGAAAGGATAAGGATTTCTATGGAGTAAACAAGAACTTAAAGCCGGTGAATGAGGTAGGTCATTGGAAGCATAGTATGTGAAGCTGAAAAGGTTCCCTGTCACAGTGCAACAACCAAGTTTGGCCAACATCCCTGACACTACAAGGGAAGACATTACATTGGTTTTAAACTGGCAAGCCCCCCAGAAACACCTCCATTTCCACTCAAAATCCACAACAAGAAGCTAACAGCTATATTTAAATAAATATAGCTAACAGCTATGCTTCAACATATAGCAACACTTTTCCACAGTGACCGAAACCCAACATCAGAGTGCTGAGACTGGTGCAAAATGAGAACAAAAAGTATATTAGCAATGTCTAAAATTCTAGAAAATAATATCCAATTTCCACTAGGGGGCATGATACACTACTGAGCAACTACTTGCCTGCCTACAGCGTAGTAGGAATTACAATGCATCATACATACAGAATCACTTGAGGTGAATTTCAGCATTCCAGTGAGACAGGGAATCAGCTCTTCGACAGAGAAAAGTTACTGCTACATGATTTCGGAAGTATTTTTTGAAATTTTGCATGTGACAGTAAAGATCATTTCTAAAAGCCTTGTCCCAGCATGGTTAGCATTCTTGAATCCTGAGACTGGACAAATAGAGGCTGCTTCATTTGCATTTATTTTCTTCATGCCCCCCAATGAATCACCCTAGTAATTCCACTTAATTAACTAACAAGGAACCACCGAAATGGACACTCATCCATCTTTCCATTGTAAAAATCATAACACAATCAGAGGTTGATATTAGTTAACAGGGCTTTCAGAGTAATTAAAATCATTAGATAAGTATGACAAGAACCAGGCATGCGTAGAAAGAGGGATCCGGGGATCCAGCATGAGGGATCCAGACAAGCAGAGAAATCCAAAAAAAAGTCCTAATATCATGTTTGGAGACTTTAAACTGATCTCAACCTGTAAAGCAAGAAAATGTATGTATGTATGTATGTATGTATGTATGTATGTATGTATGTATGTATGTATGTATGTATGTATGTATGTATGTATGGCTGCAGTTAGTGACCCACTGTCCAGGGTTATACTGGAAAAAGGTACATTTAAAGTGTAAGACTCGCTACATCCCACTCAGGAGGCAATGATTTCACATAACACACCACTCAGATTAGAAAGTATTCAAAGATGTACAAGAAAATCTTAGCCCAGCTTACATTGCTGCTGCAAGTTGAAAGAAAAGCTACCAGAAATCAGCATAACCAAGATAAAAACATTTCCAAACCATAAAATCTATTCATTTTCTTTTAAAATGAGCTATGAAATAAGAAATCACATCTATTTTTCCACAATTCCAGAATTCAACACCAATACAACAATGTAGCGGCAATTAAATACACCAAAACTACATCAGTTTTCCCTAAATCAAGTAAACCAAACAATCCATTTAAATATTTACATTTTTACATTAAGGAAAGAAATGTGCACTCTGTGTTTTGTGAATTTCGCTGTCTACACTCTGTTGCAACTAAATTTTACAAATCACAGTTTGAACTCGCTGTCAAAGAAAAAATTAAAAATTCTGGGATATTGCATATCATTTATGGGAGTCAGGGAGCCACTATCAATATGTAGAAGACTCCTGGAACTTTCAGGAAAGGTAGGATGTCTTGTTGACAATGTGCACATTACTATTTGCATGAACTAAGACATAAAAAAACTAAATACATAATACTAAACATGTTTGATTTTATAGGAACATCAAGATGCTAGACAGACTGACTTGAGACCGCTATTTTGACCACCTTACGCTTAATGATTGAGATTATGAGAGCGTGGTACAACTCCAGCAAAACTTTGATGATTTTTGTCTGACAATGGAAATTGTGAGAAATCACTTGAAAAAGTGTTGTGTTAATGGAGTTGGATAATGCAGCCATTACAATTCAAGAGAATATGCATTTCAAAGAAGAACATATTACAGTTCATAACATGAAGCAGGATGGTTTTTAATATTAACATTAGCAAACTATCTAGCTAGACCAACTAATTTACAGAGATTAGTCCTCTTAATCCAGGGAGCCAACGTGCTTCCTCTTCAGATGCTCAAGCACAGATGATGTACTCCTATGTCAGCTATACAAATTGTGCAACTGACAACCTTTTTTTCGGCACTATACAGGAGTTGAGTGTGAAATGCTGCTACACTTTGGGGTTCTTTGTTTTTGAAGCTACCATCACGCTTTGGTTAAGTTCTCTCTAGTGAACAGTAAGATTGAGTTAGCGTGAGAATTAGAAATGATGTGACCAACTAATCAACCATTAAATGAACTGGCAAATAATATGGTAATCGGATTTAGTTGACCAAGTCAATTAATTGTTGCACCTCTAGTGACAAATCACACACAACATTCTGTATTCAGCATAAATGTGTACACAACAGCCAGATTCTCCAATACTCTGATACTTGTTTTTACATGGCAAGGTGAGCCAGCTGTGACCATCTTTGACTATTTCAACAATACATAAACATAACAGTATGCTCTCACAATCCTTTCAGGTTCAGCTAAATATACTGACTTGCAACAGGACTCAGCAATCAACACAGAGGAGGCATGGACCCCAATACTTGGACAGGGAGCTGTGCTTTAGGCTACAGTACAGATCTATATCTACAGCACAAACAGATTTCACTCAATCTACTCTATACCGGCCTTGACCAGTTCACACTCATCCAGACCCTAACCAGCCAAGGGACTTTCAGAGTGTCTTGCTCCATGGCTCCCATCTCCTGCTGTTCCTACTCTAGGCTGGAACATACTAAGTCAATTTTTCGGCCAACGGAAGCTAACCGGCTGTCAGTGAGTCAGCAACTGCCTGTCGCAACAGTGTGCGGCACAGTTGGACACGGCTGCTCCCCATTGGCACCATTTTAGCTGATTGAGCATGCCGAATCAACATCGCAGCTTGTTGGTGAAACTGAGCTCTTTGATTGGGCTGTATGACAACAAATCACCTCTAATACTGTTGATGCAGGAGTCAAACATTCATCTGCCTTGGTTGGTGGTAATTTTTGCTGTCGGTTTGGTATATACCCAGCTTAAAACAGGGGACACAAAACCGTTGAGGGACCAAGAGGTGTATTTTGATGAGGGACAATGACTACTCTTACATGTTCTGCAAATTGGGCCACAATGGGCATCAAACTAGACCTGAACTGTTTTCAGTCATAATAGGTAAGAATTACCTTGCCACTTGGGAGTTGTAAAATGTAACCCCTGATTTTGTAATGCAGTAATTACAGCACAAATATTTGACCACATTCTGCCAGGGAAATAAACAGTTTTGTGTAGGTTATAATAAAGCCAGGTATTCACACTTCATCTGCTTGAGAATTTCATACACTATTCTGTAACACAATACGGCTGTAAATGTACCACTTAAGGGAAAAAAGATGGATGCATTTTCTTTGGCTGACATGGAAAAAATGTGACAAAATGATAATAATAGTAACTTTAAAAAAGTTAAAGTATCATGGTCAATTAAAAAAAAAAAGAAAAAAGACAACTTTCTTCTGCTTCCCTAAAAATAATTTCACGCAACTACCAATTTGTTAAATGCTAAATAGCGGGCTTTCGGGGGGGGGATGCTATAAAGACAGTTAAAATTACATGACAGCCCCGAGGAACAGCCCCTAGGAAAGTCATTTCTGATAAGAGGGGGAATCTTCTAAGAGCAAGTATATGTAGCAGAAAGAGTAAGAAAGTCAGATGTAACTGGGTACCACTCCAGTACCATTCTGGAACCTCCAGTGACAAAGTTTGTGACAGCATTGTAAAATAGTAGATGGATGAATCCATAGAAACATAGTTGCTAATTAGGCAGTCCTAATATGAAGTTTAATCTAGGATGTTTTTGTACTTCCCATGCTAGTTTAGCATGAAGGTCCCAGTTATTGTTGTGCAGTAAAGGTTCCCAGCCGAGATGGCCCAGGAACTCAACCAGTTACTTGGTTCCTGAATTTTGGTAGGAAAATGCCAGATGAAGCAATAGCAAAGCAGAACATCGTGAAGCATAATTTATGCTGGGATAGATGTACTGATGGAACAGCCAGCGACCACCTCACGTTTACCTTTGTAAATTTATCATTTAATGTGTCTTAAAAAACATCATTTAACAATTATTTTTTCCCCTCTTAAACACCATTTCACTTTGGGACATTTCCTTCATTTGTCACTGGTGCTCCTAAAATTTTCAAAAAGGGACACCAGTGCTACTAGGGGAACAAGTCAGTCCAAAGAGCCCTGTCATTGTCCTCCTTCATGACAACCTTTTGCCCCCCACCATCTAGCCAATTGCCCATCCCACTCCTAACACTGTTCTCAATGGATGTCCCCCATTCACTGTATATTCCCCTCACATTACACCCACTCCCAACCCTTGAGCCACTGTGACCACCTCAGACAGAAGTAATCAGAGGGCCACTCACCTGCAATGGAGCACATGTATGACTAAAGAAAGCCCAAGAGCAGCAGTATGTTTTTAAGACGCGTGGGGACGAAAACAGACTAAGCAACCAAACAAAGGTGGGCTGGAACTTTCAGCAGAGTTCATATGCCACACGCAACCAAAACCCTGCTCATACTTTCCTATGAAGACACACGACACCTGCTCATTCCAGCTATTTTCTACCCTGGGCCTTCATTTGCTTGGAAGAAGGGCAGCATTGCCACCATTCCCTCAATCGAATGAACACTTTTAGCAAAAGGGTACGTTACACAATTACAATACTGGAGAGACCAAATCCAAGAAGAGCTAGGTAAACTCAATGCAAAGTTTGTAATCATATACAAAGTCATGTAAAAAATATCAGATGACAAACAAAAATATTAGGGATGGGCCAATCCACATGTTTTCAGTTCCGATCCGATTCAGATACACATCTGCCAATTTGGATACAGATTCTGATAAAACAACTTTGTACTTTATAAATATTTATATATTGTGTATTAAAATCATACTTTATATATTATTAATATTTTTTAAAGCTAATAAACAAAAGCATGCCAAAAAAGCTTTAGCTGGACTACTGGTGATATACATAAGGCACTGTTCCACCTCGTTTGTACATCTTGTTTTAAAGTGTTTATGAGGCATTTGCAGTTCAATTTGAATATCTTCCAAGAGAGAACATGCAAGGGGTGAATCCTTAAAACGTCCCACAGTATTTCTCCAACTGGAATCACTTACAGTACGATAGCAGCCCCTGTAAGGAGTGCGCTAAACAGCCAAGCTAGCTTGGCTATTGCATTTTTCCATATAACTCGTATTCTCTCGCACAATTGCATGCACTTTGTTTAGCATGATTTTCCATCTGTCAAAATTTTAATTTTACAAAGACTGCAAATAGCTGTGCTACTAGCTGTTAGAAACGTAAATTTCCTTCGAGATTAATTATGTATTTTTGTATGCATGCATGTACCCATCTATATACTTGCATATCATCAGCCTCTTATCTGCTCTAAAGCCTGGAACTCAGTGTACTGCGAAGAGTATGCGCATGACGTCACAGCAGGCGCAAGTCACTGTGCCCACACCCACTGGGTAGCAGCGTTAATGTTCAGCTTGAATGCTGCTGCAAAAAAAAAAAAAAAACACACAAATCTAGAATGGGAAAGAGCTGCCGTGTGAATGTACAAATACATTTAACAAGAAATACGAGTTCTCTTTTAAGAGACAGCCAAAAACTAAATGACTAACTATAGGACGTGGATTGGTCACATATGGCTGATACCTAATCTTTCACATAGGTCTGGAACCAATATTGATTCAAATATCAGATCGGTGCATCCCACGAAAATATACAGCTCTGGGGGGAAAAAAGACTATTATTGTATTTTAAATCTGCATTTTTAAATACTGGATTAGCCCTGATTTTGCTGGCAGAAGGCTACACTGTGAGGCAGGCAGTTTCCAGGCTCAAAGTTTGCAATACACAGGTACACAAAAACAAGGTGAAACCAGAGACAAAGTTAATAACCAAAAATCAGCTAGGTCGAGGGAAGAATGCCAGAGATGACTGTCAACCTTCAAAAAGAATGGAAAATATTAGGTGGTGTGAAGTGCAGTGCTAGGACAATTTTGTATCAGGCTCCTAGAAGCAGGACTAAAGACCCATAAAGCAAGGAAGAAGCCCTTCATCACTGAGCAGCAAGGAAGAACCAGGCTGGAGTTTGCAAACAATGTATATTTTACAAAGACACATGCTCATAAATTGAGAAATGAGTGAAACTAAAAGATTTGCTGTGGACTCATTTCCCCCCCGCCGAGTTTTATTATCTTTGTTTATGTAGATAATACAAGCATAAGGAATCAAGAACAACAGATTAAGGATTATAAATCTCTTCAATTCTGAGAGATCACCTTTACTTGTTTTAAACTTAGGCTAAGGTTAACACTATAACTAGGCTAAGGTCACATTATAACATGAGTTTGACAAACTGACAGCCATACAACCCAGTACATAAATTAGTGGTGTACATTTAAAATTGACCATATAAAATTGTTCATCAGCTAATATTGTTGGTCATCACAATTTTTATGACCTCCATCAGAGACAAAATGTTCATTTTGATTCAGCCTGATCACAAAGTTTGCTACTAGATCATCAACAGGGCGTGGAGGGGGCAGAGAAAGACAAAAAAATGTAACAAAACATTAGAAATTTAATAGAATCATCCTGAAATCCCTCCAGTCCACAACTTTTACACAGGACTGCAGCACATACTGTATTTCAACACTTGAAAAACATCATGAGTAAACTATTCCAATCTTTTTTTCCCTCATAGGTAAAGTACTGACTACTGTATGGGTGTGTATGTGTCATTTATTTTGCAAACTGAATTGGATTAACACAGCAATCAGGCGGGCTGAAAAAAAGAATCAATGGCTGATGAAACTGAATGAAATGCCAAAATGGTGGGTTGCACTAAAATCAATCCTCCATTCCCCAACATTTAGAGCACCGAGAGTCCAGAGTTATGGTTACCTACATTTGTTTACTAAGGCTTAGCCGAAGTGAAACAAAAAAATAAAAAAGCAAACAACACACATGGTTTTCTAGGTGGTTTGTCAATTTCCCAGTACCTCACATTGCTCAGGGGCAACATCCTGCTAGAATGAAAACATAACGTCTGAATGCAGAGGTTGTATGCACTCCCACAGCACTTTGCAGTATCCCACCCAAAATGCTACTTGATTCCACAAGGCTTTAGGATGTCCACAGCATTTGGCATGCCCAACTATGCATTATCCACCACTTACAAATGCAAATAAACTTAGTGGACAGATTATCAAGGCATATCCATGGCTGGAAGGGCATCCAGAATAGGATGGCAAAAGGGGAAATCTCTATGGAAGGAAAGGATGTCATTTTCTTTCACCTCACTTGAGGGGGACTTTTAAGCGCAAACCTGAAATATTTGATACTGAGCAGCAGGGATAAGAATGAACCTTTGAATCTGAAGCCATGGTAGTCAGTCAGAAAAGAATTGATTTTTCCTGTCGCATGAGGGATAGAGTGTGCCCATGGTGAAAGGGTTTAACTACCTTGGCTACATGTGACGTTAAGAATGAAAGCAAGTCATTTCGATGGCAGCAGTTCTGTGGCTATTGAGCAAATACATAGAAGTGGGAGTCATGTCGTCAGACAAGGCTCTTGGTTTACAGATCAAAGTCCCTACCCATACCCATATGAGCTTTAGGTAATGACCAAACAAGGCTGTGAGCACAAGCAGCCAGTATGAGGTTTTCCCACCATAGCACACCAGACCTTTCATGACAGTGGTGGCCGACAAAAAGAAAGGACTTTAAAAAAAAGGATAACTCTTCCTTCAGATTGAGAAAAGGTACACAAGGCAGTTCAGGGACCTCATTAGTGTGCTTTTGTATAAGGGAGCTTGTCCCAAGCATATTTTGCTTGGAGAACCTGGAGCAGACCCAGGACATGTTGGCAAGGATCTCTTGTTTTGGGATCCCAGATATTTCCATGCCAGAGTCTGTGGTCTTTTGAAGAGGTCTGGTCTGACATTCTTGGTATGCCAACTATGGCCAGGACAGACAACATGAAGTAGATTCGGAGAAGTTAATGTCCATGAGCAAATAAGCTTTGCATGGACTAAAATGTGTTAACTCCATTAAAGTACAAGAACTAGACAATTTTTAGAAAATTAATTTAATGGACCTTTTTATAAAGAGGAGATTCATAAAAATGACCTGATGGACATTAAGTATTTAAGAGAACAAAAGAACTACTTCAGATTGAGAGTGTAATTGGTTATCACTGGAGCTACACACCGATTAGAACCAGTATATACCCAGGTGGCTGAAACTAAGACTGAGGCCCAGCATGTTTCACTGTAGAATAAGCACACTTCTCTCTATATATCATAAAGCCCTACAGAGATGTCAACATCAGAACCTTCCTATGAGTAAATGTAGTTGACAGGTCCATACCTCCTAATGATGGGGAAGAAATTGCCCAATCTACTGGCTGATAAAATTGCTAGAATCTTTGATGTCTGTGAATTTGCATAAGAGAAATGACAGCAGACTTATCTGCCTGTGTATAATTTTTCAAACATAAAATGTCCAATGAGAGAGCAATAAATAAAGATAGATAAAATAAGCAAATATAAGTACATAAAACCCACAGCTGAATAAATAAAAATTCAACAGCATTTTATGGTCAAAGATCACAGAGTCAAGTCTGAATTCAAAGGGTACCTTGTTAAAGCTAACTAAATCAGTACAATTCTGGCCAGCCAACATCATAGTGTGACCTGCAGTTTGATAGTAACTACCATCTGCGGTGGACTTCTCAGCTTAAATATTCTCTTGTGACCACAGCAATGAAAAACAGTGCTAAACTAAAACTAAAAATATTCTGTAATCAAGCAGATAAGATATTTAGTACTTAGGACTGAAACAGAGATAAACCTCAGTAAACCACAGAATTTAATTTCTTTTACATCCATCCATTTTCCAAACCGCTTATCCTTACTGGGTCGCGGGGGGTCCGGAGCCTATCCTGGAAGCAACGGGCAC
>JABFDZ020000066.1:6417350-6449068 GCA_019775955.2 Pollimyrus isidori | reverse complement strand
GTAATGCCTTACACTACTGCGTTACAGCAAAAAGTAATATGTTACTGTAATATATTACTTTTGTAATGCGTTACTCCTAACACTGAGTGTCATATCACAGTATATTTAGTTATAATCATGATCCATATGTTTGGAGTAATGTTAATTATCCATTTAGAAGATAAAGGAATTGATGAATAATGATATGGAAATCAAATTCCCCCGCTGTGTATCTGACTAACAAAAACAGATTAGACTTTTCCTTCCCTCCACTGTTCATACTGAAAGCCCAATTATCCTCTGTATGTCTCAGTCAGAATTTTGGTAGCAAGAACACAGGACACCGGGGGTGTGCTTAGAGAGCCTATGACTTTTTTTACCTATATTGTGTAAGCCGATGATGAGGCTTTTAGAAGAGGAGGATAGTTCAGGGCCTCTGTATATTCTGACTTTCACTGTTTATACTCAACTGCTCGGCGGAAACAAAATCTTGGTCTGAATTTTTACTTTCTAGACATGAACCATCCACTTTCAGCCTGTAGGCCATTTTCATTTCTCTTACAGACACCAAAGAACCTAAATGCATCATACAAATATACTTCGATGAATTTGCATTAATTGTTACCAAGGACCGCAATGGCTGTGATTAATATTTATAATGCCAGGAAATGTACTTTAGCTGACCACAGTAAGTACTCATTTTAAGCCCGTGTGACCAATATGACTTTATTCAAACCACACAGAACTAGTCTGTATGAAGCAACTCCATTAAAAAGAAATTCTTTGATTGGGACACACTTTACCTTTACTCCTCTCATGCTTTGTCCAAGTGAGAATGTCCTCCAAAGGCACATGGCTGCCTTTATACTCCTTGCGTCTTTCTTCCAGTCCCAGATCTAGTAATCGTGCTGCAGAATTATTTAGATGGAAACACAGAAATAAAGCCTGTTAATGCTTACAGTTTCCATAATACTTAAACCAGACACAACCCTAGAACCTAAAAATTTTAGCACAGACTTGCATGTCCCCCTCTTTCAGCAAGAAAAGAACAATGTGAATAGGGACGTCACAGGGATTTCTGCTATGAGATAGTTGTTTTTTTATTTTTTTAAATCAGCCAGAGACAGATTAAAAAGTCCTTCACTCTTTTTTTTTTTAGCTGACACCACAATCTATATGATTTACATATTTAAATCCTACCCATTTATAACAATGGCTATTTACAGTACCTCAGGTTACAATAATGTTAATATGTTTTTCAAGGGTATATGAGCAGATGATCAGAATCTCCTCCAGCACCATGATAAAATTATTAGCCAACAAATAATTCAGCATGACGACTTTGCATATAGATGTTTTTAAACCACATACTTTTTCACAGATATCCACCTCATATAGCACCAGTTATTAAATTAAAATGACACATTTCTGTGTAGCTTGGAGTTATGAAAGTCCAATCTTGCCAGGATAAATAAATCTTCACGCTACAGAACTGATAAAGTAGTCAAAAGCGCAGAGAAAAAAAAACCTACAATAAAAACACAACTTAATGATTACATTCAAGTAAAGCATCTAGTTTCAAATTTAAGATGTTTATTGTATTAAATACTCAAGTTTACTAAATTCAATATTTTTTATTCTATTTGCTATTCCTTTATTTTACTTTACCAACTCGTTTTACTTACTAAAATAAATTAATAAGGATGAGTGCAAATCAAAATGAAAAAGAACCTAAACCCAAACATGCAGTAGCTATTTAACCTGTTTCAACATTAAAGTTTTACATTATAATGCTCCAAGTCACCACTAGGTGTCATTAGATACTTTTATTCGGACAAGGCTGGTGCAACACGAGTTTCCCGGTTTTCTAGATGTGCTAAGGCAATTATTAGAATTCTGCTGAAATATGCAACAAACTAAACCATATGCTCATCTGTTAGATAAGGGGGCACAACAGCTTTAAGCGTGACTAAAGGCTAAAACGGTCTACTGAATATAGCTGTCTATTTGTAAAAATAAATTATTCTTGATAAAAGACACATTTTACACTAAATACATCAATAGTATTGATAAAGAAAACAGAGTCGCTAAATTTGAGGTTTAACAAATACGCTACTTCCCATTTAATGCGCAAATTTTTTTAGATAACTAACGTCATCACCATGAAACGAGTAGAGGCAATTTTAAAAAACATCTAGTTAAATGTAAACGGTGGGTCAATTAGTAATTCTATAGTAGTGTAGCGGAGTAACATAATTGTGTGAAATAGCGCACCAAACGTGATCCAGAGGCTTCAAATTCGGCCTGTTTGAATAAAAGGCAAATAACGGTTAAGCCGATTCATTCACACGGTGTTTATACATTTTACTTCCATTGCACTCACCTAATACCAAATGGGTTGTTTTATAAAGTACTTCGTGAAAGGTTTATAGTGTGCCTAAGGACAAGCAGTACACTTAAAAGCTGGTTCTGCCAAATCGGAGAGCTACCCACACTTATGGACCACCGAGCTAACCCGACAGACGCGGCGCGAGGACGCGCTCAGGTCGCTCACAAGGAAACCGCGCCTGCAGCACGTGGTAAGGCTGGTAGTGATATTCCTACCACAATCACTGAGAGCAGTTTGGTGTCATTTCCCCAAGCAGTTAACGGTCATTTAGTCACAGTTATGTACATTCTGGAGGGCATTTTGTTAAAGCCAACCCTGAAAACGTGTTACTTCGAGAATCACTTCAACAACTTCCTAATGAAATTACAGCTACAAATGGTTCTATATTCATGTGAACACTTTTGTATGATGGAGGAGACACAGTAGACCTCTGGTTAAAGTAACGCAGTCAAATGTATCAAAATAACAGGTAAAGGTGTGTGTTTAAAGTACATCATTGGAACTTTTTTGTTGGCATTTGCAACCTATGGTCAAAGCTTCTGTACAAATGATGGAAGACAGTTGTGTAAAATTCAAGCCTGTGCTGTAATCATGGAATAGGAGTTTTAACACAAATAAGTCCTTGTTGCTGTTATGGATGAGATATTTCATAACTTTAGTCTCATTAGAGGCTGAAAAACCTTTTGCCATTATGAGAACTTAGAGGCCCATTAAGAGCCTGTCATGCTTAAATCTTTTTGTTAGTGTGCAGAAATTCTGTGCTGCATTATTTACATGTAGACATCTCTTCACACTCCTTGAAACAAAGTATTGCTACTCATTGCCGTTATTTTATCTGCATTCGTTCAGTCACTGGCTAAAAAGTGACGAGCATGCGATCTGCGCTGAGCTCCAACACAGTATGGGGTCGCCACCAGCACAGGAGGGACACCAAGCTCCCCACATCACCCCACTCCCCACCGCCAACAGGAAGCATGCCTCCATCTGTGCCACCACAGCCATCGGCCAGGGATGGACGCTAAACTGCAATTATCCACTGGAAGCCACATCTGAAAATCCCAGCCTCTTTTGCAACAGGTGAAGAAAGTTGTTAATGGCAGGGATGTCGTCATTATTCTAGTTTGATATGCAATTCAAAGAAAAACAAGGATGTAAATTTGCTAGAATTTGGAATGCATGCATTGCAATGCTTAGTCTGCTCCTTCATATTCCATACAGCAAATTCCAAGAGAGTTATACTGTCAAACCTACAGCTTTTCGAGGACACATCCTGGAGTACCAGCTCAGCAGGATGAGCAAGAGATGGAACAAGTAAGAGAAGGGGGGAAGAAAAATCGATGCCTGGACTATATCCAAATATAGACACAAACACGGAGCCTGTTGAATTACAGCTGCATCAGCAGCAAAGATGTGCAGAAGCAGAAGACTTTCTCTGCCTTATGGTATTGTTGCAATTAATTTAACTGGATTTTTTAAGCACACATGCAACCTCTTGGGTTATTAGACGATTTCCCAGGCTAGGGAGCTGTAGTACATTCATAGTCCAGACTACAGAAAGGCAATTTTACTTTGGCCAACTGACCTGTGCTATGGGCACCTTATACAAATGTTAAACCAGGAACAGAAGGTTAACTACTGTTAATATCCAGCTATAAAAGTATTCATAATTCTATACATTTACAGGATGCAAGTTACTTTACCCAAGTACATTGATAAATAAAAGAGTCAGGCCAAAACACCAAAAACCAAGGTTACCATGGCTGAAGAAAATATTAACATGTATATGCACACCATATACAGATCTATATATCACAATACTGAATTAATCTGGTTTGCAGAAGATACATTTGGCTAAAAGGCACAAACTACTTTCAGTACAAATGACTGACTTAATAGATGTCTTGGCTTAAGAAAAACTTGGCCAAATGAAAAACTTCTGACAAGTATTCAACAGGTTTGTTCGTCTAATCATCATTATCTGAAACATCTGTATTGGGTACATTTTTTAGTTAAAACAAAGGCACAGCCGTACTACTATGCAACAATAAAAAGTACATTTACAAAAAGGGGTTGGGTAAGTCACATATATATATGTGTGTGTGTGTGTGTGTGTGTGTGCATGTGTGTGGCACCACTGCATGAACATTTGCAGACTTTGCAAATTTGCTTTTGAAGCTATTAAGAATTCCTCACTTTTGCGCATATATAATGAATCATCCTTTACAATCTGTAGCTCATGGTATTTGCCCTAATGGCACCTAACAGCGTTACACCACAAACCAGTCAATATCCCCCCCCCTCCCTCTCTCCCCCAGTGGATACCATTGTCATTCTAACAGGTGAACTTGGGCAAAATCTTACGTGGCCTAGACCGGTATAGTACTGTTTGAAATCGAACAGCTGAATGAAATTAAGCGAATCAGTGTGGTGCGTCTACGTGCTGTAAATGGCTTCAGTGCGTGGTAACTCTGTTTTTGGCAGCCTTTGGTTGCTACTATTCTGGAAGCAGATTGAGGCATACCGCTTTTACATCGGTATCTGTACATTATGCAGCTAGTGTACTTTCCCGATACATAGCTCTTGCATAAGAGCACGACCAAGTCTGCTTAAATTCCAATAAGTGTACCAACGTTGCGACTATTAGCGGAGGACACTCATATTTAGGAACCTATACATTGATACAATGTAATGACAGTGTAAATGCTCCTCACCCATACACCAAAACGCTTACCTTTCTCAGCACTCCAGTCCTTTTTCTTTTTGCTCATGTTGCCGTGATGGTTGGGCTTCAAGGTATTGTTTTTTGAGTGTATCAACCCCAGGCTCACTGCGAGTGTGTTCGGAAACTCGGAGAAAGTGAAACAGCTCCTGGACGAAATGTCTCACCTGAGAAGCTGTCAAAATATACTAGGCAGCGAGACCAGTCAGTCTAGCTTGATTTGTTCGTGCCTCACACCCCGCGTTCTGCGCTTGGTGATTGGTCATTAAAGACCAGGAAGTAAAACATGATTGGTGTTTCTTATATTGCAATCAAACTGTAGGCACGCGGTTCGTGATATATGGTAGGTTGAGCGCAGTGGTAGCTGTCCTAAGCGTGTGGTGTGGTAGTGTAGCAACTGAACTTGAGATTAGGGGGTGCTGTAGCAAGAAGCCGGCAATTCCAGTATATGTAATTCGTTGCTCCAGATAGCTAACGTTATTTTACGGTGCTTATTTCCATTTTAAGGGTAAATGAAAACGGGGTACGAATTGGGTTTTTGTGTAATAATTTATGCCTTCTAGTTCTTTTGGGGCAATAGTAAACATATTTCTAAGGCATGTGAGATATGAAGGGAGTGAATTTAAGATCCAAATGCAAGCGTAATTTCAGTGTTTTCGTCTGGCAGGTGTATTTAACCTCCCCATTTGCTGTGCCCAGAAGTGGGTAAGAGTCGATTTAGTTTAAGTGAAACCTAAATGCCCCCCCAACAAGTAGTCACTAATGTGACTGCTTCCATTAAAAACACTACGTTATTTGATAAACAGCAGTAATTTACATAATTAACCACAAAGAAAACACAGCACCGCAAGCGTTTTTTTCCCATGCAGTAAATATAACTAAGCTAAAACAGCTAGATAGTACAATGACATTTAGCATAAATTAAATATAGCGAAAATAAACAGTGTGGTTAACCAAATACTGTCCTCAACTACTCACAGAACTCTATTTTTTGTTCTTAAAAGTGATTGTTTACCACTAAATATCAATGTTTTCATTTTGTTTGATGTTCACAAACAACGGGCAGTTCACAAGCAACTGCTATAGTTAAATCAACCTCATTCACATCATTCATATGTGATTTCAAAATAATGCATTCACTGTTACATCAACTAAATTGAAAAAAATGTAATTAAGACTTTTAAAATGCTTAATTATAGATTAAAAATATGCACCTACTGTACCTTCATCAAAGTATGACATGCCTGTGACTAAAATTGTATTTTTTTCCAATTATTCATAATTTGGCAATTAAAACTGTATCCCATTGCTGTGAGATGATACATTTCATGCTGAAAATTTCAAGTGATCTCCCACTCAAAATATATCAGATAAGTCCAACAACATAGCAGTATCTGGCAGTATAATACACATTTACACATGTTTCATATTTTCAAAATTACAAATCAATTGTTAGGAGTAATTAGGAGTTTAGTTGTATTTTCTGCAGAAATGTACAGTCACGCTATGATTTCAATGATTTTTGCTATTATCTATCATCTATCTATTTATCTATCTATCTGTTGTTTGTTTGAGCTTTAGTTTTGCACATAAAGCTCGATCCATACAATTTTAGGTCTTTTAAAGAAACTTTGCATCAACTAAAGAAGTTATGTGGAATTAAAAGTAACGGTATATTTGAAGAAGCTTCTAGTCACTATGTATTTCTTGTACAGTATGTATCTATTGTAAAATGGCAATTGAGTTGGTGTTGGCATGGTGCTTTAATGATTAGCATTGTAGCCTTGCACCTTTCACTTTATATGGGTGTGGAGCTTTTCCACTGATTTCCTCTATTCCAGCTTTTTCTTTTAGTCCAATGAAATGCAGTTAAGGGGATTGGGGACATTTGTGTGCCCTGCCATGGGCTGCCATCCTGTCCAGAGTGCCCCTCTCCTCACACCCAGGGCTTCCTGGATAGACTCCAGGCCCACTGTGGCCTCATATTGGATAAGCAGCTTTGGAAGATGGATAGTTATTCAGGAACACGTGACTCATGAACATTTTCTCGCTGGTTCAAATCCCAGAAGGGGAACTTGTGCACTTGATTAGGTAACAGAATGCAACACAAGCGTCTGACAAATGAATAACGTCAATATGATGCTATGTAAATAAGTAGGTCTGTGACTTTGGCAGATACCACACATTTCATTTCTACAGTCCAGGGTGTAATGGCTGTGCTCCAAACCCATTTTGAATTTATCTTGTATCATCAAGGTGTGATGTATGCTATGTCTTAAACTCCATACTTTGTGCCTAAGGAACTGAATATTATTGCGCAAATATTGCTTGTCATCATGATCACACAAGTACCATTAAGGGTTTAGCCAAAAAAAAATGTGAATGTCATTTATTATTTTCACTTTCTTGCTGCCGCATATTTCAAGAGTATAGCCTTGTATTGCTTCTTTGAATGCATACCTTCAAGATCTCATGTGTTTTCACAATTTTGAAATTATAATTTAGACCCAAACAGAGAACAGATTTCAGCATAAACTTTTCATAAATGGCCTTGGAACACAGCGTGCTTTGACCAGGCCCCGTCTGGCTTCCATTTGATGTTGCTTGTGTATTTACATCAATGCATCAGCATACCTGCAATGCAATCAGCACCATCGTCTCTCATGTTGAACCGCCTTTAAAAAATATGCATAGAGCACTGTGTATTGTTTCCTATTTTAGGATTCATTTTTAAAGGCTGCAAAAATAGTCTGCATACATAGAAATGAGACAACAGTTCAATGTTCTATAATATAACCTGATACAGTCCTTTTTTTTAACCGGTACTACAAAGTTAACATCCTCCAACAAGCGTTCCCATAGATTTATAAGTAGTGATTAAAAAAAAGTCGTGTTCATTCACCAGTTTATACGATTTTTTCCCCCCAAGAATTCAATGCTTTCTCTGGGTGCATTTTGGTCTGAATGGCCAACACATTTGGCTGTCATCTGGTGTGCCGGGGAATTATCCAGTCCCATCTGCTCCCATATCCATGAATGTCAAATTCTGTCGGCAGCCTCCAGGATTCCAGCCTGTCCATGTCAAATGAAAGGTGTGGGACACCATGGCCGAGGACATTTGGTATGTATGAAAAGTAATGCAGTGCTTATTATTACTACTATTATTTTTTTTGCGCAAAGCTTTGGCAATTCTGGGTAGTGTTGGCTTATTTTTGGGAAGGTGGGGGTGCTACGCGAGTGACTCAGCAGGCACGTTGCATCCGTGCAGAGAACAGGATGACCGCTGCATTCTGGAGCGCAGAGCGAAGGAAGAGGCCAGAATTGCACGAGTGCTCAACGGGGTGTGCCACAATGTGGACGAGCACACTCAATACGGGGCAGTGTATCACAGCAGGTGCCATGGAGGTTAAGGTTTTAAAGCGGGACTTTAAGTATCGTGTCGAGTTTCAAACAGAACGTTTGCTGTTCGACAGCAAGCTACTTAGCCCAAACTGCTCTGGTAATAATGTCAAGCTGTGTAAAATAGTAAGCTGAAAATAATCATAGTAACAGTCTTACTAGCAATTCTGCAGCACTTGAGAAAGGCAGGGGAGAGCTGCCGGACTTATCACAGGCTTCGTGAGCATGACAATACTGGAATAACCCCAGAGTGTAACATATGATTTTTGTTGGTACGTGAAATTGGCATCTGAGGTCAGATCTGTCACTTGGCAATAATACAAATAGATATATCTTGGATAGGACTGGAGTTTTTTTTTGGGATGGGCTTCCTATTTATATTCTCTCCTTTGAACTGACAATCGATGGCTGGCAACGGAGGAAGAAGGATGTCTACAGGAGTTTGCTGTTCCTCTTCCGAGAGCAGGAATCTGGACTAAATAAATATGCACAGGAAAATGCCCTCAGCAAGTATTCATTCATCTGCATTAAAGCAGGCAAATCTGTACCAACCAGTTAAAAATGGATGCTCTCCAGTTGCAGGAGAAACGCAGAGTAAACAGTGTCAATATGGTAAGCAAGATTCTGCCTTTTACATGGTCGTGGATGGAAGCCAACCATTTGCCAGATCTTGCAGTTTGATATTCTGCATTTACACGGGCAGTGGTACTCAAGATTAAATCCTAATTAAGGAGATGGATCTCTCTCATGCACCTTGTCAATACCTTTTGCAATCCAAAATATTATTCAGTTGGACAAGTGGGACCAGTTGGATTTCCTCACTGAATAATAAAGCTTGTTGGTGTGGGTGGGGGGGGGGGGGGTTAACTCAGGACCAGTGTGTTTCAGCTCAAACTACTCTTGTCACACTTACCCTCCACTGACAGCTAAATTAGCAGTGACAGTTTCTGACAGTCACACTGTCCAAAATGAGACCTGCGTTTCTGACTATTTTAGTGTTTGTGAGGCATCTTTTGGCTATCGGTGATGGAATACTGCAGATTACTCAGGAAAGGAACCTGACCGTCGACTGATGCAAGGTGTTTGAATGTTCATGTTCTGCCTTAGAAATGTACACAATAAAAATCCCTAATACAGATTAGTAATTAAGTGCCCCTGCTGGAAAGAGATTTACAGTAAAGGGAGTTTGCGTAAAAGGTTTAGTGATATCTCACTTGATGATTCAGTACAATGCAGTATAAATTATGCATGTGCAAACTGCTGACTTTGAATCAGGGACATAATGATAATTGCTCAAAGAATAAGGAAGATTTCTTCTTCACAACAGTACACCAAAGCACTCTTTCACCGTTCCTTTGGTTTGTCCATGGGAGGGGACTGATTGATCTTTCCAAGGTCACCAAATGAAATGTTCGCTGATCCTCTTCTTGCTGGTTTTGCCTAATAAAAGGAAGCAAAATGGCTCCAATTTAGGCTTGTGTGTAATGTTCTACAATGAAAACCCCCATGACCATTTAAAGGCACAATTATTGTTATATACTCCTCATTCAATAAAAAATGTTTCTGCGGTACATTAAGATCATCAAGGTCAGGTCACTTAGTCGACATCATAATATGCTTCTGTCTCTCCGCAATTAGAAAGGGGCATTATAACATTAACCTGAACATATGTTGAACATACCTGTGATTCATGAGGCTTCCAGCCAATCATGAACAAGATCTCAAAAGTAGCTGGCACCGAGCCGTCATCACAGCCATACATTTCTATGAGGATTACAAAGTTGCACTTTTGTATGATCCATTTAGATATAGTAGGTGTTACATATGGAAATATTATTACTCAACACATTTCACCATTAACCTGTATATCATTTGACATAAGTCATTAACTAAATACTAGGGCTGAATGATATCACATCATAATTATTTGAAATATTTCCATATAAAATCTATGTAACAAAAAATTAGATAATCTGGCAACGTTGCCACAAGTTGGGTCACCAAGGACCAATCAGTGCTAGCAACTGCAGAGTGATTACAAGGCTTTAGATTAAAGGCACAAAAAAATTTCCGTATGCCGGCTTTTCGGTTCTTTGCCCACAATATGATAAGCAGATTTAGTACACCTAAAATATTAAGAAGAGGCACTCTGTGACACCCCAAGTTAGTAATTTGTATAAACATGGCGCATTTAACTGCTTAACCGAATTTCGTAAACATAAGGGTTACTGCACATGGGCACATATCATGATTATATAACGATGTGATATCGTGCAGTCCTACTAGAATTAACACTACATTACAGCAGTTCTCTTAAGCTTTATAACATTAGCCTGAAGGTAATTCTCATTTTTACCTTTATAGATAGCAGCAGTGGCTAATATAGTATCTCTGTGCAACATGGACTTCCTGTTCCAAGCACAGTTACTTTCACCCATTGCTGAAAAACACAAATACCTCACAATTTTTATCACAGAATACACAGACTAAAGAGCTGAGAGTTGACTGAAATTCCTAAAGATTGCCTCTTTTCCATTTGTGTCACCCATTGAATTTACCTTGTAGGTCACTCATAACTTCAAAGACTCCTGGATAATGAATGTGAATGTCGTCAATGTCCTGAAAGGGGGGAAACTGACTTGTTAAATTTCTTGAAATTAAATTTACATCAAGCTATAACCATTAAAGATCTACCACAACGATTACGGTTGACCCATCGGGATACAGTACTTCACCACTTTAAAGCTGGTTTAAAGAGAATCCTCTGGATTACATTTAGCCACCCATTATAATGTAGCTTACATATTGAGTATAATAATAAAATCTATGCAGATTTATGTATTTCAAGAGTATCTGCCAAATCAATTCGCTGATAATGGACAACTTGCAAAAATCTTAAAAACATCACCATATGCTTAGCTCACTAAATTCATACATGTTATATGCTTCTTAAAGAAAAATAACTTGCATACAAATTTGCTAACCAATGAAAACAACTTTACTGTAGTTATTTACATATTAACATAATATTTATATATTAATAAACTATTTACTCCTTCTTCAATCACAAAGTAAGGTGTCAGACACTTCAAATTAGTGTAACGTGAGGTATTTGTAGGAAGATTTACACCAAAGTAAAAATGATAAGAGGTAATGGTAAGAATTCCTGAAGAAGCTCTCTGGTGTCCAGTGTCGTACCACAGTTAGCATGTTGAATCCAACTTGACCAAGGATGTTGCCCAGGTCAGTGACTGCAGTGTATGGGGACACGTGAGGAGAAAAACCGCCTTCCCTCTCAATCTCCGCCAACTGCAGGGAACAACGCAGTTCATACAGGGTCTCTCCACCAACCATGGCCCCAATGAACACCCCATCAGGCTTCAGGACATGGAAGATCTGCCAAACAGACAAATTCAGAAGCCCCTTGAATTTAATTGGCTGAAATACACTTTTAGTTGGCAGCAATGTCGTCTGCTGATCCCCTTTCCATTGCTTCCTTGACACACAGAGTGAAATATCCAAAATGTTATATTTCACACAAGATTTAACATTATGTTTTTTGTATTCAAGGCTGGTGAGGTATTTAAAATGCATGATTTACCTGACGCAAAGCTCCAGGAAGATCATTAATCCAGTGTAAGCTAGAAATGGAAACCAGAAAGAACACTTTTTATTTACCTGTCCCATGGAATAATCTTTCTCGGTCAGCACTTTGCAAGCTAATGTCAGAAAATGTAGAAAATGACCCAGGGTACAGTGCTGGGCACATTTCCATGTTACTACTGCACCAGGACCAGGTTAATGACGCATCCAATCTGAAATTGTTCACAGAAATGGAAAACTAATCTGTGGTCTGTCAATGTTTTGGCACCCCAGGTTTATGACAGATTGTTTGGCCTGTAATCCCGACTTTCGTTTTCTGCTTGACAGAGGTTGTGTATCTAAAAACAATCAGGGTGTCAGAATATAATAAAGACAAAAAGATCCTCAGATACTTTGGAGGAGAGAATGTAAAAAATGAGAAAAACACAGTATTTTTTTGGTCTACTAAATGTGTGGTTCATTGATGCGCAAATTTTTGTTTTGCACGACAATGATCCTTTGACATGCAGGACTGTCAGCACAAATATACACCACTACCCTGCAGCATGGCTGCCCAGAGTGAAGGAGCAGGACCTGCATACTACAGTGGCTTCCCACATCATAGAACTGCAACTTTGGTTGGCTCTTTTGTTCCTCTAAAGCGGTGTTTCTCAAACCAGTCCTTGAAGACCCTCAGCAGTCCATGTTTTTGCTCTCTCCCAATTCTCAGGAACAAAAACGTGGACTGTCTGGAGGTCCCCTAGGACTGGATTGAGAAACACTGCCCTGGAATAAATGAATAAAACAGGAAGCAATGCTTAATAACAGGACTGTTTATGTGAAAGTCTGTGATTCACAAGGTCTGTCCTTCAAACTGAAACAATATGGCCTAGGTCCTTGCTGACATAGATAAGAGAAAAATTCATAAGGGCTACCAGCTCAAATGCTTGACCAGCCAGTCAAGCTTACCTCTTGATCAATATGGTGATTAATCATCTAAGCAAATCCCTGCTGAAAATACCAACTTGACTAGCCTATGATGGTTAAAATGGTTGTCAACTTATGATAGCTAACCAGCATAAGGTATATTTTCACATGATAGCTTGATAGGTTAGCTGGCCATACCAGCTTTTCATGGTCATTCTAAGCTGGTTTAGCAGGCTGGCCACACCAGCATAACCAGCTGGTGACTCACCCAGCTAAACCATTAAGAAGCAGCTTACATGACCATCAAACAAACAACCAGCATAGGTTGGTTTTTATCTGTTTTTTTTCCAGCAGAGATACTTCAATGGTTTTGAATTGAAAACAACAAAATTTGCATTCGAAAACAACAAAAAGAAAACACAGTACAGTGATGCCAGTGTCAAAGTGATTAAAAAGGAAAAGGTGTCAGCACATGAACCTTAAACTGCTCATCACTAAATCAAACGTGTTCTCTTTGAAGGGCAGAAACTCCTCATCTGCCAGGATACATTGCACAGGAATATCACTCTGCCTCCTTCGTTTCTGGAGAAGAAACAAGAGCAAATTTAGGCTGATTGTTCTAAGCCACAAACAGAGAAACCCCACGCTCATGCAGCTACTCACAAAAAATATCAATTTCTTGTGATTTTGAAATGTGGAATGAGAGTTGTTACTAACTGCTAGCACTTGCTATTAATGAAATACTGGCTATAAGACATTAACTATATATTAAAGTTAAATAAAAATGTTGAACTTGGACGCTATGCTCTTCCAGGCATCATTTTTTAAAAACATCATATGGTATGAGTATTTTACAGTGGAGCAAAACAGAAATCAGCTGTAACATTTGAATAATCTAACTACGGGCGACTGCTGAAGAACGCCTTTGTGCTGAATCGAATACATATGCCCCTCAAACCACACAACATCTACAATAAATAATCAACCCCTTGTGGAACATGCCATAAATTGCAGTTATGCAAATACAAATACAGATTTGCAACATGTCTCCACCTTCTGGCAGGTTTTACCAGTATCAAACTCACCAAAGTGCTCTCTGAGATGTCTGTCAAAAAGACCCTCTCAACTACATCCTGAGGGATGAATCACAACAGAAATGATTCAATTTATTTGCTATGCATTACAACCAGAGAGAGAGAGAGAGAAAATTAACACTGCAAAAACAACTATTCGTGAGCCCAATTCTTTATATGGTTTACGTTCTTAATGAAGTGTAAAAGCAAGAAAGAAATTCAGCTGCCTTACTGTATTAACAAAGCCAAAACTGTGTGTGCATGTAATTAAATCCAACAAAAACAATACACGTGTCAAACAGATCTGTTGCAATTTTCAGCTATTGTCTCTTTCTAAGCATTTGGTCAGTAATAGGCAGCTGAACTGCTTTGTTTTTGGTCTGTCCAAGGAATCAGCAGAGTAAGACCCCAGTCTCCTTCAGAGTAGTGGGGCGGAAAGCTCCATCACCAGATGGTCAACCATTGGAGATCCTCAGCCCTTTTCAGCCTGGACAGATCCAACACTCCATCTGTACCTGCCGATGCCAAAACCCCAGTCCATGGGCAGTCTTGGAGCCCTGCTGCAGGCATGAAATCTTGCCGGCACGACTGACTGCCTCATAGTCTACCCCAGCAACGCACACCAATTACCATCGATGCGTGCCGGAAATCGATCAGAGCAGTCGCTGCCTCCAACTCACTGGCTGTACTTTCAATGAACCTCTTGACCACTCGACATACAAGCCAAAGGACAGGCTCAGCGCCGAAATGTGCAAAGTGACAACTCTGATTTATGCAACCATTTTTGAATTGGTGTGCAGCTCAGCATAATGGGGCACTATGCTTGTGACCAGAAGGTTGTCGGTTCAAATACTGCGGTCACCAGAATGACTTGACCATTGGGCCCCTCCCTGACCAAGGCCCAACTGGTCCAGGGACTGTCTGATCCTGCTTTCTCAAAAAAAATATTCATCATTTTAGATAAAAGCACTTGCTACATAAATACATTTATAATGAAAAAGTAATTTCTACCTGCAATTGAAGAATTTCCTCAGAGAAACATTTATCTAGGGTGATATTGAAACTGATTACTGATTTAGAGTACCACTCCAAAAAATGAAGCACATCTGCAGGTCTTCTGTAGTATTCATGTTTTTTCCTCCCCCAGTTACCAAATGCTATAGCACATTTTGTGCAAGTTAATACAAATGAATAAACTGAAACTGAACAATTGTGAATCATTAATTTTTAATAGGCTACAGTAATTAATAGACAGTCACAACTGCAAATGAGCAATGGGAATCCCTAAACAGAGACGCATTCGTTACGATACGATTATAATTACTGTTTCTGCAGATTTGCCTGATTGGGAGCAGGCCTACCTTGCTCAAGTGCTCAGCAATGTGACTTCGTCCGCAGCCGACATCCAAAGCCAAAGGAAAAGTTCTGCAATCGTGCATCAGGAGCAAGTTATTTAAACTCTTATTATGATCCAAAAGGGCTGATAAATTATATCTGTACAATCTTATTTAAGTCTTACCTTGCAATGTCATGCACCCGGTCTGCGACTCTGCTGCCAACCTAGACCGAGAAGGCAAAAATGTCTTTCAGGTTTTATTGTCATGCCAGTGTGTAAATGTTTGTGCATTATTCAGTACCACTTTCACTGAAGTCAAAATGTGCGTTCAGCAGCTCTGCATGCCACACGTACAGATTAAGTTTAAAAGCCAAAAAGAACCAATTGTTTGCGAGATCGACTGCTCCTGGAGTAAAGGTATCAGGTTTATCAGAGGGTCAGCCAGAAATATTCACGCTACCTCGTTTTTGAGGTACTCGTATTTATCTGGGTCTTCCAAGGAGGCAGCCCACTGCTTCTGTTTCCGTTTCATGTTCCTATCAAACACATTCATCACACCGCCAATCTTATCGGACATTTGCCGGTTATTCGGTAATTTTATTGAGCATGGTGTTTGTGATGATCCATAAAAACGCGACAGGTCTATCCTAGCATCCTGGTGACTGACGGTAACAGTCGTCTCCCGTGGTTCAGTGACATGTGGCGAGGCTCTGTGTCTTCTCAGAAAACATCGACAAAAACTACAAGTACCAAAAAGGACGCGGCTGCTTAAAATGTTATTCATACTTTTCAGATGAAGAAATTACCGGTAATCTGTAGCCTTTGATTACTCTATAAGAACAACGGAATCGCTTACATATCCCCGCCTAGGTTAAGCGCTTCGCCCTTGCTCCCGACAGTACGTGACGTATTCGAGTTAAAACCTGGAACTGGACTGAACAACGGGATTTTACAGAATCTTCTTCAAATTAAAATAATAATAAATGGCAGTAACCTCAAAGCTTTTCTCCTACATAATATGTCCTGAACTTAATCTTTGTGTGATATTACATCTGTATTTTCCTTCAAGTTGCTTAATGTACCGTTGTCTTTAATCTGCAGCCTTTTTGAGCCAATCTGCAAGCCGTAGACTGAGGAAGGCGGAAGTAAGTGCATGACGGGAGAAAAAAAACACGTGTGTCGGGAAGTTTATTTCAGAGTGTCTGAAAGGAAGCCTGACAATAGTGTTTTGGTAAGAATTTGTGAAATATAACGATTCACAAAAAATATGCCCTTCGAATCATTACGTTTTTCTGTTTTCTTATAATGTAAGATTAACTGGTGATCTGATAGCAAGTACTGATTTAACTGTGATTAAAGCGTGGCTCACAAGCTGCGGCAACACTTTCTAAGATGAACATTCTTATAATAAGCTTAGCTGTTTTCTGTGAAAAGGTTTTTTAACGTAGTTTAAATTTTCCTCTACTTCATGAAAGGTTTGCACACTTTGGTGGCTGCCAAAGGACTGCAGAAAGTTGCACTTTGTGCGAAGTGACGTATCTATTTTATAGCTTTCAAGTTTTTGACATTGCAGACTTCCCTAGAAAAAAAATCCCTAGATTTTTTTTCCTTTACCAATAAAATTAATTACATTAACTTTATTCTTCTTTTCAGGCTTAAGTTATTGTCATAACATAAATAATTGTTCTCGGTCCGGAATAAATGACGGTAATTGATATTTCCAGTGTAAAATGTTTTGTTTCGTTACTCATCAATAAGCGTAAAATTGCGTGAAATATCTGTATTTTTATGAGCTTTTTGACAAATCCAAATACGTTAGAAGACGCACGTTTTTTATGAAGACGCAAATTGGTACTCGAATTACAATGCCTTCTACTGTCTATAGATACGTGTTTCTCAGCTCGGTCCTCGGGGACCTCTCCCAGCCCATTTATTCCTTTTCAGTTCCTTCAAATTGTATTGTTACTGTCAGCTGCCATGATCTTTAAATAATATATTTTATCAGCTCCTGTATTTAGCCAAAACGTTTTTCAAAATTCAAGATGCAATCATTTGTGAGTAGGAGTGAACATGAATTTCTTTATGTATTGGCCAGATGGCTCATTCAGGAAGACGTTTTTACTTTGGCAGGCTGTGATTTAAAAAGCTCACCTTTTACCTTGCAGTTTCTCTCTGGGTGTATCCCTGAAGACTCAGCCATGACTTCCAAGAAAGCTGGGGACAGTGACGACCGCTTCCTTCGCGTGAAGAAAGACCCCCGCTTCTGGGAAATGCCAGAGAGAGAGCGCAAAATAAAGATCGACAAGAGGTTCCAGTCCATGTTTCATGACAAACGCTTCAAGTTGAAGTACACTGTGGACAAGCGTGGTCGACCATTCAACCACTCATCGTCAGAAGACCTGAAGCGTTTCTATGAGCTAACGGACTCTGATCAGTCTGATGACCAGGACGAGCAGGTGGATGAGAAGCAGATAAAAAAGAAGCATAAATCTAAAGTCAAAGCAGGACCTGAAGAAAATACCCAGGCTGGGGAACCACTGGAGGATCTGCAAGAGGAAATAGCACTGGAGACAAGCAGAAAACCTCAGAAACTGAAGAGGACCCTAGAGAGGTCTAGCAAGCCTATGGCAGCTCAGAGCGTTAAGGGAGTGACAAAGTATAAAAAAGGTGAGATATTAACTTATTTTAATTGTATTTATTTGAATGTTTTAAAGTCAGCATGTTATTAATAGTTTCCTGTTTCCATGATTTAAATCACAGAAAAGATTATACAGGCCTATAATGCATAATCTTGTTAATTTGGTTTTTGTTTTATTTGGAAGGTCAAAAAGTGCAGGCAAAGGAAGAAAAGGAAACGTGTGTTCCGGGTGATGAAGAACCTTTGGATTCTGAGGCTGATCTCTCTGAGCAATATGAGACGGACGAGGAAGGGGACGAGGAAGGGGACGAGGAAGGGGACGAGGAAGGGGACGAGGAAGGGGACGAGGAAGGAGAGAGTTCCAGTGACTCTGAGGAAGAATCAGAGGAGGACAGCGACAGTGGGCCTGACTTAGCAAGGGGGAAGGGTAACATCGAAACAAGCTCAGATGAAGATGAGGAAGATGAGGTAGATGAATTGCTGCGCCGTGAGGAGGAAGAGATCCAGCATGACTGGGGTGAAATGTGGAAAGATGCCCCTCGAAATGATGACGTGAGTAACTGAGCTTCATTGACTCGTGTGTTGTAAGTGCCTCCTTGAACTTCCCTTTGTAGCATTATAAAGAGAACCTGCCCATGGCCTGAGAATGGGAATGCTGTTTATGTGTGTGCGCTTTCCTTTCCAATGGCAGTGTCTTCTGATCTTCAGTTCGAGTGAAGACTTTTCATATTTGAAGTTAGTTGCTATTAAATTGTTTCATATTTCTAGCAAGTCTGGGACTCGTTTGCCTATTCCACATGAAAGGTGCCTGTGCAGTCCCTAAACTGTAACCCGAGCGAAACCATACATTACTCAGTCTGCTTGTTTCAGTCGTCAGCTGATTCATTTTTTCTGGTTGTAACAAATCCAGGGTAGGGTGCTGTCACGGCAAGTCGTAGATCTTAGATATTATAACAAGGAAAATTGACGGGACAAAGCTGTTGAAAGCATATGTGTCATCTGCGACAGGTCACCCGGAGACTCGCTGTGTGCAACATCGATTGGGACAGACTTAAGGCGAAAGATTTGTTGGCATTGTTCAACTCTTTCAAGCCCAAAGGAGGGGTTGTGCTGTCTGTTAAGGTATGGCGTGAACTCTTATTGACCTTAATCTTTTCAGACCATGCTTCTATGGAGTTCAGACATACAAAAATGGCCAAAGGTGGGGAAAGTGTGTACCTCGACAGGTTAGGACTCGGAAGATCGGAAGGTTGCTAGTTCATATCCTGGACTATGGGAGAGTGATCCCACAGCAAGTCTGTAAATGTGAATTGTGGGAATATCTGTTTCATCGCTTTTTAAATTGATTCCTTATTGTCATTTTGTCATTTAGATCTACCCCTCAGAGTTTGGGAGGGAACGGATGAAGCTAGAACAGGCCCAAGGACCAATGGAGCTGGTTGCATTGCCGGAGGATCCGGAATTGGACACAGAGGAAGAAAGGTAGATACTAGAACCCACTTTGATTAATGTAGATCTGGCTCTTTGATGTCTATGCTTTGCTTCATCTAGTGTAAAGTTGGTTTTGATTATCATGAACACCAGATGGCGATATTTTGTCATGGTACAGGTCACTGCTTAAACGTTACTGAAGTCTTTTCTATTAAAATCCTCCGCTTTTTTTAATTGAAATGCTTTATTAGAACTCATTGTCTTTTCATTGAAAGGGAACCAAGTGTACATTGGTGCAATATGTGGCTTTGTGACCCAATGTACACGACCCTGTCAACTGTCAAATTTTTTCTTGATTTGCTTTTCATTTGTGACAGAAGTTTAGATTTTCCCAGCTTTATTGGCAGCAAAATTGAGTTTTGGGATTGTTTGTGTTGCCGAACAAAACAGTTCCTGCATGGATCTCAGTGATGAGGGTTAAAGACCCAACACAAAAAAATCCTCAACCCAAGGAAAACTGCTAAATGATGGAGAAAAAGACTTTTAGACACGGCTGCACCCAGTACCGGTCCTAGCTGGTGTAGCAGTGTTACCTCCTGCACCCTCTGTCCAAGGCAAAGCTGGCGGCCTTTCAGAAGCTGGTGACCTAGGCGGCCCCCTTTGACACCTACAGGATCGATCGACCCTAGCCGCACTTCAGTGATTCTGCAATTGTTTTTCTCCTGTGTCTCTCTGCAGGATTTACCGGGAGAAGATGAGGGACTACCAGTTTAAGCGTATGCGGTACTACTATGCCGTCGTCGAGTGCGACAGCACAGAAACAGCTGGCAAAATCTATGACGAGTGCGACGGCTATGAGTATGAGAGTAGTAGCTCCGTGCTGGATCTCCGGTGAGCGACTGCGCTGCATTTACTAACAGAACTGATTTTTAATATCCGTCATTGTTATTTCAATATACCACCAAAAGGTGGCACTAATATCATTAACTTAATATTAGTAATGAAAGTGGCACTAATATAATTAACTGGCCAATGTTGTTTTATTAATGAATTGTTGTTTACTTTACTGCTTGACCAAATCGCTTATTAGTTTTTCTAAATTTGAATTATAACTAAGCCTTTCTGGTTCAGTATCTTACTCAGGAATAATGGTAATAATCAGTACTTTATTTTTTTCCCAATTTTTTTTTTGTTGAACTTTTAATGACATGAAAATGTACAAGAAAACATTTTCAGCATTAATGAAAAGTCAAACATGAGAGAAAAAATCTCCTCTCCTCTCCCCAAACAAAAACAACACATATGTAGGTAATAGCAAACCTGTTGGTCACCTAATGTTAAATGAAATCAGATACAGGACTGTCATTACACAAAAACAACAGACAATATTCTAGACCCACCAAGACGACAAAATATAAATTTCAACCTTAGTTACTCAGGGATGGCTGCCAACCCTAATTTTTGAACATGTGCAAAAAAAAAGGACCCCATATCTTATTAAACTTATGCAGTGAACCATTCAGTGTATACCTTATCTTTTCAACTTTAGCAGAAAACAGGACATCCTTAATCCATGAGGAGTGAGGGGGGGAGGAAAAGAAGGCTTCCACCTCAGCAAAATCAGCCGTCTAGCTAGTAGGGTACCAAATGCCACAAGATCTGCTTTGTATTTTGGTAGTAGTAAATTAGGGGGCAGCATCCCAAATAGTGCTGTGATTGCTACTGGTTTAATTTGAACAGCAACACAGACAGAAATTGAACTAAATACCAGCAACCAAAAGGCATCTAAAGAAGGGCATGACCAGAACATATGAATACGAGTAGCTAGAGCTTGGTGAAACCTCTCACAAGTAGAGTCAACATCATTATAGGTCTTGGAAAGTCTGACTTTAGTGAAGTGTGTACGGTGTATAATTTTACACTGAATCAAGCTAAGTTCAGCACAAATAGATGAAGAATGAACTTGACATAGAACGGCATCCCACATCTCCTCTGCAATGACTTCTCCCAAATCTCCCTCCCACCTGGCCTTAATATTATCAAGAGATGATGGATGCAACGCCCGAATACGATTCAGTACTTTATTGATCCCCTTGGGGAAATTGTCTTTGCGCCTCTGCCAATTTGCTCTTTGTAGAGTAAGTTGTTCACGAAGGGCAGCTACCTGTTGGGGCGCCCAGGGAGCTGTGGGTCATGGGCCTTGCTCTTGGACCCGCAGACGTGCTGAACCGGTGACCTTATGATTATAAGCACACAGGCTTAGCCCACTGAGCCACACGCTGCCCCCCCCCAAAAAAGCATACACAGTCTGGCAGCATAATCACAGTGCTACCTACTTCTAGCATGTCGTGACATTTTTTTTAAAGGTTTAACTGAGAAAGCAGGTGTGGTGATATAAATGTTCTTGGCTGTATTTAATTGCAGTAAAGTGCAGTACTGCTAGGTGAGGCCATACAAACAACTCTGTGTGCTTCCATAGGGTAATCAGTGTAGAATGTGCATGTGTTCAAACATGCAGACCAACAGGTAGAATGCCGGTATTGCAGGAGCGGTACCCATCGCGCCCAACCCGTTCGCCATCAGCCGTTTTTTGGAAGGACCGGGGCTGCACCAGTGTCCAGTCTTCGCTCCGGTCAGCTTTCATGAACATGGCTGCCATGTTTGGCTTTGCGTCCATTGCTGTGGAGTGTGGCGACATGGCGTTTATTTTCTCATAATCAGCCCTGCCGCTGAACTTCCCCCGTCGCCGGCGGTGAGTGTGGGTACGCCCCCCCTTCACGCCTGCTGGCAGCCGCAGTTTAAGGCGTTCTCGCTGGAGGGCCGACGTCCAAGTCGGCCGGGCCGTCGATCGGCACGACCGCTGGCATCCGAGGCCGGTGCGGGCAATAAAACCTGGCCTCTGCATCTACCGCCGGAAGGCTGGGCGGCTTGGCTCGACTCGCAGAGAGCCTTCCTCTTCACGGTAGAGCTGCGGCGCAGCTTTGCGGATTCGTCACTGGGTCTCCCCATGGGAGCGGGGGAAGGGGCAGCCGCAGAGCTGTCGTCAAGTTGGCATTGGGGTACAAGTAGAGTGTAACGCTTGAGTTGCAGGCCGCCATTTGAAGGCAGTTTAATTCTAACTCTGAGATATTTAGCTTGGCTTAGGGTCTTGGTACGAGTATGCCGGAATGTACAAGAAGCACCTTCTGCACATTTGGAGAACTCAGAAAATGTTTCAGTTTGTTTGGACAAATTAAACGAAAACCAGGGTAATGGTGCCACGTGCGTCGTCGCCATGTATGATGGACGTTTCCCATAGTCTTGTTACAAAAGGCCGTGCATCTTATCGCTTAATGGAATCGTTGATTCATGCTCTGGATTATGGAGAAGGGAGCCTACTTCTCTCACCCGTTTCTCTTGATATTTCGTTTAAAATATAAAAGAGTAATTAGGCATGTTGCCATTTTTGGTGTAAAACAAATCAAGTCCAGAATTATAGTAAATGCAAACCTCCATCAACATGCCAACGCTTGGATCATTGGGATCCCATTGGTTATATTTCTACATGGTTCCCAGTTTTTCCATTACATCACGAGTAGCTGAAATGTGTAAATTGGTGGACTACAAATCTGTCTGCCCGATAACAATTCCCTCACTGTTTAGACATAGTGCCCCGATTGTTATGGTTCCTCTATTTTTCAAACAGGTTTATTCCAGACGACCTCACCTTTGATGAGCCGCCAAAAGATGTTGCCACAGATGTGGACTTGGCTGCCTACAACCCCAAATATTTCACCTCAACAGCGATGGCAACATCAAAGGTAGGATGAGGCATGGGGAACCTTCCGCGCCCAAACAAAAGACTTTCTATAAATTAAAGTAGTAATTGAGCTGTAACTCTGCGAGACCGCGGAAGGTCATGTCTCACCGCCCTCCATGACAGCCTTAATGGGACCTACTGCTGCACGTTAAGACGGCTTGGCTGGCAGATCCTTAATTTGTTTCTCTGACCTTGTTCACCTCACAGAAGAAGGGCCAGGGCTCCTTAGCCATTGAGAGTAGTCAACGAGATGATCAGTGAATCAGTCATAGTAGAGCCTGATGCTACACATGGACAAAGTAGTTGATGCTCTGGTCTTGTCTGTGCAATATGTATGCATGTATATATGTTACGTGCAATATGTATGTATACATATGTTTTTGTATGTGTGTATATAACAAACACGTACATCTGTATGGCTGTGGAAAGTATGCATGCAAATAGGTGAATATATTGCATTTGTATGGTTTGTATGTTTAGTGTGTGATTCAGAAAGGTGTGACGGTTGAATGGATGCTTTTTATAGTTGTGTACTTTAATTAATCTTTACTTCAACCCCTTTTTACAAGGTGGCCCTAGAGAAATGGCGTTTCATGGTAGTTAAGGTGGGACGTGGCACACAAATACAAATATACGTGTGTGTGTGTGTGTTTGCACTCAAGGTGGAGATGACCTGGGATGAAACGGACCATGAGCGGGTCACAACTCTAAACAGGAAGTTCAAGAAGGATGAGATTTTGGACATGGATTTCCAGGCATACCTAGCCTCCTCAAGTGAAGATGATGATGATGAGGAAGAGGAGGATGAAGATCTAGAAGGTCTTCACCACATTGTGTATCCAAATGGAATTTGCAGTAGTTAAGTCGGTTTTAGTTGTTCCATTTTTAACTTTGCAGAGAGATCATAAGAACATTGCTGTTGTCACTGTGCTTCAGGCGATGAAGACCACGGGCTGGAGAAGAAAGATAAGAAATCCCACAAGAATGACGCACGGCAGATTGCAAAGTACCGGGAGCTGCTGAAGGACATTCAGCACAAGGACGTGAAGCTGGAGGACAAAGCCATGGAGATGGAGGTCACTTGGGTCCCAGGTATTATCCTGTTTCCAGTCGGAAAATTAGGCATGCCGGGCTGCGTGCCTTTCCAGAAACGTCTTCGAATTTTCCCCTTTCAAGTGAAAAATATGCATTTAAATGAAAATATTCTGGGTCATTTCCGCTGGTCATGCAGAGAAACTGTAATGTGGCCAATGCAATTTCCAGAATATTCCAGTAAGAGAGCTGACACCGAGGTGGGGGGGAGATGAGCGTTCACATTTTAATTGCATGCTTTATGCTCGTCTCGTAGTGGGCAGTTAAATGGAAAGTCCGGTGCTCACAGTCAGAATTCCAGTCCAAAGTAACCACCATTGGTTGATTAGTAGCCAGCATGAAGTGACTGTATCTGTGTGTGTTTGCCCTTTCTGTGGTCTGGGACTGCCTGCAGTCAGGCAGCCATAACTAGGGCTCTGGAACTTTGGAACTGCTGAATTTCCAATTATGAATGATTGTTTGGTTTGGTATGAATTTGAGGATGTTTACCTCTAGTGAGAATGCGTTGAAAACCCCCGTGGTTGGAGACCTCAGGAAATCTGGCACACCTCACGTGTGGGAATAGCTCTGGCTGACGGAAAGCAGACTATATTATCTGTGTCTGTGACATGGCTTTTTTTTGTGTTACCTGGATACTTTTGCATAGGGGGAATATAGAGATGTCAGACGCAAATGTTGTTTGAAAGGGTGGAAAATGTTTCATTATGTGTGCTAGGCAACACTATTATGGCAAAATAACTCCCAGACGGTCACCTCCATACCTTCTCATCAATTATCTAGTGAAGTTACAATAAGCACGAACAGGCTTCAGTTATTTTTTTTTTCTAGCTATTGCAGTTACAGATCCCTTTGGCTCCTCCGTAAGTACTTAATGGATAGATATCTTTGCAAACCATAGTGAATGTGGTTGGGGGAAGAGTGCAAAGTACTGTTTAAGCATTGCATGAGCTGTATTGCACTTCTTAAGGATGGACCCATTCTCCATGAATGGCTTGCATTCAGCTTTTTATCCCTCCTAAGATCATTAAGAGTTCAAATATAGAAGGTTTACTATGATTGCTGTCGGATGACCTCTGTGCTTGAAAAATGAAAGCAGGTGTATCTCGATGTCTTCAGCCTTGTATGTCATTTCCGTAGTGGCCTGTAGAGGGCAGGAATTATTCCTGAATAGAGAGTGCTGGTAAAGATGCAGTGTTACTTTATTAAAAATAAACAGTGGTCTGATAAAGTAGCACATCTGCTGAGTTAGATCTGAATTTATTATTAGGTCTCACCAGATTGGTATCAACTCCTAGCAACAATATAAGGAATTTTTCCAGAATATTCTGCCTTAGAGGTGTTGCATGGTCTGTTCTGCTTTTACGGTCAACTTTTCCGAGCATTATGGTCTTTTTCCAATGGCTGCCGACTCTGAATTCCAGTACCTGTAATTCCAAGAACTGCCGGACTGGAGTTTTGAGAACCATTTTGCTCCTGAAACCACACGAGCAGGTAATTTAATACCACGGTTTGCTTTATTGCGAATGGTGAGGAGGCGATGAAAATCGCACCTGGAGGTCAAGTGCATGTTTGAGATTTTGAGAGCGTGAACGCAAACTTTTGTGTTGGGTTAGTATTGGGGGGGAGGGAGGTGGTGTCAGATGCCTTTCATCCAAATTGAGCATCTGAAGCGCCGTTAAGTCCATGTCCAAGTAATTACATAACGGAACCCAGGCACTCTCCAGAAACGCGGCCGCATTGAACCAGAGGCAGCACAGGCTGCAGGCAGATGTTTGTCAGAAGGCATCACACTCATCAGCGCAGCAGATGACAAACCTCAGCCTGTCACCGGCAGACTGGGATAAACCTGGGACCTCATTTATTTCCCTTCTCCATTTCCTTGTCCCCAGTGCTGACTGCTATTGAGACCTACACAGAGCCTTCTAAACAGGCCACTGAGGGTCAATCCATTCAGCTCCCTGGATCTCCGTCTTTTCTCTGCGGCTCCTGATTTGAGCTGCCTTGTGTGACAGATGTACCTGGTCCACATCACAAAACAAAGGCACAAATACTCAAAACTGTTCTTTTCCCTAGAAATGTTTATAGTTTTTTACCGATACAAAAACACACAATACATCAGAAAAACCAGGCCACCAATAAACAAACAGCCTTGATCTGTATTGGCCGTGTTTGTAGTTTTTTTTTTGGAGGACAGCAAAGTGGTGAATAATAATGATTTGATGTTGTTCAGTTGCCTTCCATTGGCAACCCTTAAGCATGTTTCTTAAAACATGCTTAAAATCTTAAAATTTTTATTTATATAACATAACTAATTAAAAGAAGAAAAATTGGATAAAACACCTAGTTACCAAGAAGCCATTGGCATTAGATTAGATGAGCTCAATCTCTGATGCTAACTATGATTTAGATTTACTGGTTTATACTGCAAAGGTGGGCTGCCTTATTCTCAATGCTGGTTTTTGGGATAACCCAAAGGTGTGAGGACTCTGCACCCAATCAGTCCAATTAGTAATCTAATTAGGGAGTTGCAGCAAAAACCTGTATACCCAACAGCCCTTTCCGGATAAGATTGCCTACCCCGTTATACTGGATAATTCTGCCTTTTAGAAAAATGTTTTGTAACTTCATATCAAAATGCAGTGGCCACTCGGAACAGAAAACATTCCTCAAAAAAAGCAGTGGTTCCGGCTTTTTCGCGACATTTTAATGCTGACGTCTGTGATTCTGGCTGCTCCTGCGGAGCCGTGCGGCTGCTGGGAACAGAATGGTCCATGTACTGGAATCTGGTGGATCTGCCACGGCACTGGGGAGGATAATATTCCTTACTGGATATAGCACTGAGTTATTTAATGGTTTGGCCCTAAGTTTCACACTGCAAGGTTTTTTATGCACACACGGACACCCAAAGAAGCGCGGGCACAAAGCCAGGACCCCAGTGGATTGGCATACCCCGTGCAGAGGGATCTTCACGCCGGGCCGTGCAATGCAGCCGCCTTCCACATGTCACAAAGAGACACTTCCAGCTGCCTCAAATTGCTTCAGCATTGTTGGTGTTGACTTGGCTGGATGGACACAGATGAATGACATCAGAAGTCTTGTTTGTGGTCCTTATCACTGGGTCCTGGATTTTGCCAAAATGGAAGAATTGCTAGTAACACATTACTTAAATCACTCCTGTATAACGCATTATAGATACCTTCATAGCGCATTATAATGCATTCATGAAGTACAATGGTACTTCGGTTCTCAAACTCACTAGAACTTGAATTTCTTCAGTGTCGAACAAGCCAGTTTGACGTGGAACTCGATCTCAGTATCAGAAGTCAAACCGTGAACCTAATATAAATTGTACACGCCAGGAAAATGCAATTCTTACTTGAATGCCTACTTCACAGAGCAGCACAACATTACAGTAACTAACAATAAATAAACCACTAACTTACAAGTACTATTAGAACATTTATGTCATTTATTTAAACTTTATTTTACTAGGTAAGTTCTCACTGCTTTATGTGACATTCGGGAGAAGTAGCAGATTACGCATCGGAACTGCCTGGGATACAAACGTCATGCGTGTAACTAATCTCTTCAAGCAATAAGGGCAAAGGTGTGTTGTCACGGAGGCGGTTCCAGTTTGTTCAGCCGGATGAGCGGTCGCGATGCATCTAACCATAGTGCATTGTGTCAGGATCAGAATGCGTTGGTTTAAGCCAGCTCTGTAAGCAAGTCGAATGCACCCAATGACCGGACTGGGGAAACAAACTGAAACGCAGACTTAATGCAGAGGACTAATGAGAACAACCAGAAATGGTTGATCACATGGGGATCCCACACAAGGCTGACAAGGGGGCGTGGCACACGGAAGGAGCGGACGATCGAGGCAGGACAGGGGTAATGTTGGGATCTTTATTGTTTCGGAAGCCATTAAGAAAAAATGCTGCTCTTGTTTTAGCCTGTTCATTTTGTGTTTAAATGCTAAAAAAACATATTTAGGTGTAATTTTGGGAGGCCGGGAACCAATTAACTGGTTTTCCATTATTTCTTATGGGAAAAATTTGATCGGAACACAAACTTTTTATGACTCGATCTGGAGTCTGGAATGGATTAAGTTCAAGAACCAAGGTACCACTGTATTATACACAAGGCTATAACTCTATAAAAAGGTATAACACATTATAGCCATGTTTATTGTTCATTATGCATGAATGCTCTATGAAGCTATAATCCTAAAATGACTATAAATACTGTCATAATGCATTATAATAGTTTGTAATGACCTCAGTCTCTACATGCAATGCATTATAGCTCAGAGCTTCATAGAGTATTCATAGTGAATTATAAAAATGTGTTATGCCTTTTTATAAAGGGTAATGGCCATGTTTGTAAAACTTAATGAATGCATTATTTTGATGGTATCTATAATGCATTATGATGACTGCTTTAAGTAATGGGCTTCCGAGTTTCATGCTCCTCTAAGCAAGATGGACAGCAGTAAACACCCTGCTACCATCAGCATCCCTGCCACCTGTACGACATTCTGACACTGTGTAAACGTCATTTTTTCTCCTTCTCTCCATTGCTGAAGGTCTGAAGGAGACGACAGAGCAACTGGTGAAAAAGAAACTGGAGAGTACGGTCCAGCTGACCCCGTGGGAAGAATTCCTGCAGAAGAAGAAGGAGAAGAAGAAACGGAAGAAGGCAGAACGCAAGCAGGTTGCGGATTCGTTCAGCTCTGCTGGATTATAGTTTTTTTTTTTTTTATAGGATCCAATATAATATGTATGAAGGACCTCCATGTTTACAAGCCACCTACTCTTTCCTATTGCATCATCCGTAATGTTGCTGCGGCTTGTGAAACGCAGAGCTATTTGGCGTTGCGTTGCCTAATGGTATCGCTACATGTGTGGTATGATCGTTCTTCGTTCGAGTGGAAAGCTTTAATGTATTCTGAGGCAGAAAGTCCTGCTTCCTTTTGTTGGACCTGAGAGACAATTGCAGTTGTATTAATACCAAAAGATCTTTCAAACGAGCTTCTCGAATCGTGAGAAGATGAACGGGTTCATCTCCCTCTCCCCCATAAAAAGTTTGCGCACGCGAGCGCAGAGCGGAGCTTTCATACCGAACCTCAGGAGAAGGTGGCCTGTGAAACTGTGAGGTGCCTATAAAGTCCATGTCTCTGAACACACAACCCGCAGTCATGCAAAAGAAATGTGAAATACCCAGCCCCCGGGCAGAAGTGTTATCTCACCCGCCGTGCACTTACTGTCCGCCTTGGCGCCTTCTTTCATCAGGGTCAATATGAGCCAAAATAAATATCATTATCCGGAGTATATGATTAAAGACAAATTAACTTGTTTTAGCCCAAAAACATAACTTTGATCATGGCGCTAGCTTATGTGGACTGTTTGTTGGAGGGATCATAGCCATGGATAAACTGAAAAGTATGTGTTCTACACGTTCACCCTAGTCGCTGTTTGCGATATTGTTGTACAATTTGTGCACTGCAACAGAATTTCACAGTATCACAAATATAGCAGATTACTGGCATATTCTTAACATATTACCATATATCTTATTGGCATATAGCTAGATACTGTTTCATTCTACCTGTCCTAAAATGTACTGTTGGTGTATTGTAATAATATTGAGTACAAGCAACAGGGCTTGTTAAGATTGTTTTATTTATATGTCCTTTTATTAATACAGGCTGCCCCTCAATCTGACCTAAGTGATGATGACCTACCACTGGACGTGGACCTCAGTGATCCGTACTTCACTGAAGAACTTGGAATATCAGGTTTTTTGCTTCATTTTCACCTGTTCTAGTCTCTGACCAATGAGACAGTGAGCTAAATCACAAGCATAGTGGGGAAGAAAGGAAATTTAAAATATTTCCGTTTTCTATTTTTATATAAACACCAGCACAGACTTGCTGTCCCTCGAATTAGTTTTTAAATATTCTGATTTCATTTTTGGCAGTCAATTCTGAAGGTTTCCTTTGATCTAATCACTAACTTTTTGTGTTTGCGTTGTTTAAGTGAGCAGAATGGAAGAATGATAAATGAAAGACGGCTTCTCCATACAAAAAGTTCTCGGTGTGCCTGCAGATGACCTCAGAATAATGATTTCTAAGAATCATTTCACATACAGCTTTGAGTCCAAAGAAAATGGATCGAGGGCAGAAAGTATTGTAAACAGTCTGAAAGAACGTAATAAACCTTGCATGTGGTGCGAGGTCACGGGCAGCGACGGCCGAACTAAAGAGGCGTCGCGAGCCGTAATGTAAAGCAGAACCCGATCTCCCTCATCCACTTCATTTATTTTTTTCTTTTAAACTATACTTCTCGGTGTCCCTTGATCCCAGGGTCTGAACTGACAACAAAGTCCAAGAAGATGAAAAAATCTAAGGAGGAAGAGAGGACACCGGAAGAAGAGGCTGAGCTAGAAAGGCAAAAGGTCAGTTTGACAGGGTACATGTGTTGGGTCGCTAACATGCCACTTTCCCTTAATGTCACACCCATTTGATCTCTTGTTATTGTTAATTTTACTCTTATGGTTACTAGGCAATGAGGTACCTGTCAGCGGAGTTTAGAAAATGTGGTGTTCACTGGATAGTTATTTATTTTATATATGTTTTGCCAGTGTTAGGAAGGGATTGGCAGATTACTCCCTTAAGCACAAAAAAACCTGATGACTCATTAATCAAAATGGCCGTTTATATAAGAGAACTAAGCATGTGTTGTTTTTGAGGTTTAATGAGCTGTTGAAAGACGACTCGCATGAAACTTGAAGAAAAACACCCCTGCCAGCAGTAGAGTGGTCCATTCCAGATTCATTTTATTAAGACGTGGCTCTTTTGGGATTTACACCGGAGGGGTGCGAGTGTGTGAAACGTCTCTCGATGCACTCGTCTCTTGCCAGGCGGAAATGGCGCTGCTAATGGACGACGAGGACGAGGATGACGCGAAGCACAAGCACTTCAACTACGACAAGATCGTTGAGCAGCAGAACCTGAGCAAAAAGAAGAAGAAGAGGTTGCAGAAGCGGAATGAGCTGCAGGAGGAGGATGACTTTGAGGTCGGCCCCCCTTGCTATCTTCCCCATGGCAGCCTTACCTTTGAGCCACGCCCCCAAGCCAGATGCTTTGGCCCATGACATTCACAGCTACATCTCAAGGGCATATACCTGAGTGTGGATTCTATGCCTTTAAGGAATACTTTCAGACCTCTTTGGCCAAAGTCTGGCAGTCTCACCCATTTTATCTTTCAAGTTGCCCCACACGGGGGCGGCATGGTGGTGCAGTGGTTAGCACTGTTGCCTCACACCTCTGGGACCCGGGTTCGAGTCTCCGCCT
>JABFDZ020000066.1:6401973-6414437 GCA_019775955.2 Pollimyrus isidori | reverse complement strand
GTATCGTTCGGAACCGGTATCGAATTCAGGGTATCGGTATTGGTATCGAAAATTTTGGAACGATACCCAGCCCTACTTAATACAGAGGACTAATGACAACAACCAGAAACAGCTGATCACATGGGGATCCCACACGAGGTTAACTAAAAGTTGCTCTCACCCACTTTGTGAATAGGTTTCAGGAAAAAAAAATTGATTTAGGAGTGGAAAGATTCTAGGATTTGTGAATACAGGGCCAGGACTCCTTCCCCTATATATAAGTTTATAAGCATTAGTTCATATGTAATTTGTGAGCAGGTTGAAGTATTTATTTTACTGGTAGATTAATGTAAAATTCTCATGTGCAACAGGGACACACTAAGCCAAAATGCTGTTATTAATTGTCACTTTTCATTCACGCTATGGTTTGAAATATTTTTCCTTAAAAGCATCGTGACACCATTTGTGTTACAATGGTGAAAATGTGATTTGAGATTCACAATGTCTTACTAGGCGGGTGCCAATGAATTACACTTGAGAGTTAACTAAGATCAAGCTGAATGTAGTCTGACCTTGGACCTCATTTGGGTGAGAGGAGTAGGTGGGCATGGCGTGCTGTGTTTACTCTGACAACATCATATTGTAGATTGTGGATGCTGGGGTTGCTCGGGACGTTTCAGGTGAAAGCCCTCAGGGGCCAAACTGAATTTCTGTGTTGACCGTGGAGAAGAAGATCCTGTTTCGGCTTTGCGGTCCGACAGAATCTGTTCCAGTTTATTTCGGCTGCTGTCTCCATCAAAACATCTGTTGGGGATAATGTTTAGATAATCCAGGAGAGTGGAATCCTGACCAGTGCTTGCACTCAGTAGTGTCTGTGTGTCATCTAGACCATTTCAAGTAACGCCCGTACTGAAATGAGGCTCCAAAAGGGTAGTGCTACAGTGTCTGGGTAAAGCCCCATATCTACACACGCAGTTTCCATTTCCAAATTCATTTTAAGTTTCTTTGGCTAAAGACAATGAAATGAAGGAATTGACTTCACAGGCTTGCATAGGGCATACAGCAGTTATGCCCAATTTAAAACGAATGAAAGAGTAAATATCTGAGGTGACTTCATTCAGATCTATCAGAATAAGGAAATCATTTTACTTGGTTATTTTTTAAAGAAATTATTGGTGAAGTGTGTGGTGAAATATTCCAGTAAAAGTACGTCCTTGTATTCTAACCAAAAGTCTTAAATAAAATTAACCCGTGCATCACCCTCGTCATCGGCCGTGACAGGAGAAGGTTAGTGGAACTGCTTCGTACTCCCTCGATTAATATCAGCATTGCCTATACTGGTTCGTGAAAGAAGCCCAGCTTGTTTGCGTGGCATGACCATATGTTAAAGGGGGACGACAGATGTCTGTAAACTTGAATTTCCCTTCAAAGGCAAGTATTTAGCTGCTATATTCCCACTATGGAGACACTCTCTCATGAAGTACAGATGGTGGTTTGATGGTCAAATACGCTTATCATGCATTCTTTATACACTTTGCAGTTAGTTGGCTTCAAAACAAACGTTGCCATTTTTGCACAAACCAATTTCAGACTACAAGCTTCTCTTTCTCGCACGCATTTATCGGTCATACCGAAGATCCAGGTGAAATTTACGAAAATTAAAACATACTTTTAAAAGTATTCTTTATTCAAAAAAGTAGTATGTAGGCATTTATTAATTTCTGAAAGATAACCGGAAATTAATCCACACTCCACCCATGTTAGTCAAGTAGGAGTTTTTTTGTCATATCCACATACAGTGGCACGAGATGAGGTTCCCCCAGGACTACGGTGCATGGAACTAAGGGAGGGAAAAAACACAGGACGGTGTAAAACAGCGGGGCTGTACGTAATGACTTACATGTGTAGTGCACTGAAAGTTCTATGTACGTTGTATATATTATTATAAAAGATTCACATACAAAGAATATTAGTGATGACAATAACAATTTGTGATTCAATGCACTCACGCGCTCCAACAGTCCAGCTGCCAGGGAAGCGTACGCGCATGCGTCACGTGACGCCGCTTTGCCAATGAACTAGGAAGTGATTTGCTCGGCGGCGTGTCAGGCTGTACACCGAAATGAATGCGATGCGTTTTCAAAGACCAGCGCCAAAAATAATAATCTAGCATCGATTGCAGCAAATTAGTCAGCCGTCCGCTTGCAGTGTGGAAAGGAGCCTATTTAACATGTGCAATCTGAACGTCTTTGACTCTGAATGTTTCCATGAACCTCGCTAGTTAGCTAACGTTAGAAGTTTCCCCCCATTCAGAAAAGCTTGCTAGCAAACTTGCAATTCAATCGACGGTGTCAACTTCTTGGAGTACAAACGGCATTATGTGTCTTTTTAACCATCTAACGTAGTAATAGCATTTTTGGATATTCTACACGTAAGATTTAAAGACTGTCTCTTAATTGTTGCCATATTTAGTTAATTTAGCCGGCTGGTTAGCTAGCCGCATATCAAGCTAATTGCTAAATTCAGTTTACTTTGTGTTGAACACAAATTTTAACAACTGACGCATAGTAACAACTTAGGAACTTTCATAGAAATTTGTACAATTTCTAAACTCTGCGTCGCTTTGACTGAACGCGAATGGATATGAAATTTACCAGCGTCTGTATGCTTCTGGTGGTTAGTAAGAGATAACGGTGTTGACTTCTTGGTATTCAAATCCAGGATTTTGTATTTAGTAACCATGTAAATACCCTTAAAATACTTTATACATTCTGAATGACCCCGTACCGTTATTATCGTACCTTCCCACACATTAATCAGCATCAACGGCTCTCTTGAGTCTTTACCTGCCACCGGCTGGCCTCTTGTTTTCATCCCCATTCTCCGTGTTTTCAGCACTCTGTCTCCTGCTATGATGCCTGCCCTTTGAGTGGCGGCCAGGGCATAATGCCTCCTGAGTCGGGCTGGGGTCATGGAGAAAATAATCCAAGAAGCCGAGGTGCGGCTGCCCTCTACTTTACTGCGAATCTCCAGCGGCTCGGCAGATACACCGAAGGACCAGCCACGGGACAGGAAGGCAATGGGGTTTGTGCTGGTGCATGCAGGTTTGTTTTGACCAGTGCAATGACAGCCTGCTACAAAACCCATAACGACTGGCTTTGCTTTTAACTCCCAGGATGTAAATATATATAACAGCTCTTTATGGTGTACTTGGGATCTGAAATTGATGCATTTTTTGTATTGGACTACTCTTTTATTTATAAATTAATTGTCAGATTTTGTTCAGCCATTGCTTGGCCTTTACAGTCTGTAGTTATGTCGTAAGCTTTAGTTTTCCTCATTGAGCCATTATAGAGTGTCCAAGCCCATTCTGAACCAAAGTTTGCTTGCTTATAACTCAAGCTCTTTGTTGCAATACTTTTATTGATTGTGCCATAATTCATATGCCAAGGCATATTACTTTGTTTGAACTAACTAATGTCTGAGAACAATGCACCCTATGTGTTATAGGCAACTCAGCATTATTGTTGCTTATACTTATTGCTTATTTCAGGCGCTGGTTACCACTCGGAGTCCAAAGCCAAGGAGTATAAGCATGTCTGTAAAAAAGCCTGCCAGAGGGTGAGTTTGCATCAGAGTACTCCTGTATGTTAAAAAGCAAGTAAAACTCTCCAGTGGAGTACCAGCGAGTATTGCGCAGAAAGAATTACTTTATCCTGTGTTTTCTGTTTATTGGCAGTCCCTCTTGCCCCAAGAAAAGTTCAAAATATGAAAAAACAGGGAGAGAACCTTTCTCCCTGTCTGTAATCAAAGCGGTTGCGGTATATCGCTTTATTTACAGGAATAAATCAAGAATGGCGGAAAGCATGCCAAAGAATGTAAGTCATGTGTGGATAGTAAAGCTGCGTCATGCTGGAGGCTATCTGGGTGCAGCCAGACCTCAGGATAAAATTTATAGTATCTCTTAAGGCGTTTCTCTCCACTTTTTTTTGTGTGAGGTTGTACGTCTTGATTTATGGGGCTGCTACATTTGCTGTCATGTTATTGCCTCCAGACCACACGCTCACCTATACCTAAGCATATTGCTGGTCCAATTGTTGTGCTGAAGTGTTAACTTTGATGAAAATGTTGCCAGTGTAAGTTGCATCCCATGGCCTCATGGGGTAGTGGTGTCTGAGTTTTTTTTTTTTTTTTTTGTGCTAGAGGTCAGTGTTGAGCAGTGGCCCTCATTATGTGCTTTGGATGTGTGTCTCAGGCTGTGGAGAAGCTGAACGCTGGTGCCCCAGCAGTGGAGGCTGTCACTGCGGCACTGGTGGAGTTGGAGGTGCGCTCCCACGTCACACCTTCCTGTTCTCTGGAACAGTGTTTCCCAGCCCAGTGCTCACGGACCCCAGACAGTCTAAGATTTTGCTCCCTTCCAGCTTTCAGTAGGATTGCTAAGACAGAGGAATAAAATGTGGGCTGTCTGGCAGGGAGCCGAAAGGGTGCAAAAAAACGTGGACAGTTTTGGGCTCCCTGCGGACCGTGTTGGGAAACACTGCACTGCAGTACCTATGGAGTGTTACTCTTCTCAGGGTGCAATAAATCTGTCTGTGTGATTGGCTGGGGGCGCGCAGTCGTTTTAACGGCATCGTTCACAGAAATGCAGGCGCGGCCTCGACACAGTAAGAGTCGAGCTCCTTTGTGAATGTTATCCAGCTGCTGGATGGAGAGACGAAGGGAAACAGCTGGAGGAGTCCAGTGCCGAAAAAAGTCCGACAGGTGTCTTAAAAGTGGTTTGAACTTCACAGGATTCTCCTTTCACCAATGCGGGCATGGGCTCCAACCTGAACCTGTCAGGGGAGATTGAATGCGACGCCAGCATCATGGATGGAAAATCCTTGCAGTATGGGGCAGTGGGTGCCCTCAGTGGTAAGGTTTCTAAGCTAGTGAGTTTGTGCGTCACTGCTGTTATGTTTGTCCCTGGTTGTTCCTATTCATTGGCGTGAGCTTCTGCATGATAAATCCCTTGCTCTGCTTTCCCCTGGGCTGAATGGAGGGTCCTCTCAATCCTTCTTTCTTTTCAGTGTTCTGGCAGTTGTCTTTGGCTCTTATAAAAATGGCCCCTTTGGTTGCCCATGCCGTTTCCATTATGCTGTACCCCACTGTGGGCTTTGCCCTGGGTGTGCTTTGGATTATGACAGGCGTAAGCCACAAAAAAAGAAAAACAGTCCGTTCAGACTCCAAGAGAATGTCACTTTGTGGAGTCTATTCCTCCGGAATGGGCAACTGGAGATGTTTTGCAAGAGTATTGAACCGTTCTTCCATAAGTAAGCCCTAGAAGGCCTCAAAGCTTAAAGAGCATTTGCATCCTATTGAAAGAGATTTGCCAAAGCACGTCTTCTACTCAAAAGGGCAGCAATCAGAGAAGCAGGAAGTGTTTACCGTCATAGCCAGAGCTGATAAGACTCCAGTGCTTTGCTCAAACGGTTAACCATAAAATTGTTACACGGCAAAGGAATTCTTCTTGGCACAAAATTATAATGCTCCCTGTCCATGCATTTCACACAAGGTTTTTGCTAGGAGGCAATTGAGAGTGAAGCCCTGTTCCAAGTATTTCCTTCCATTATTTCTTTCCTGTATACGCATGCTTATATGTGTACGCTTGCATCCATGCATGTGTCGGTTTCAGGAGGCCAATTGTGGCTGCATTTCTGGAACACGCAGTAAACTCTCCTATCTATAGCCGAGAAATCCTGTGCATCACACTTCATTAAATTGATCTCCAAAAGGAGCAGTCATCAGTATTTAAGAACAAGCTGCTGTATCTGTTTATTAAACTAAAAACACCAGTGAAGAAAGAATTCGAGAACACTGTGTAATCCATAAGACAGATGATTATCTTCAGAGTAAACAATTACTGAATTACCATTTGCATTTCAAATGAATCCTTCCCCGTTGCAATTATGAACAATTATGCCCATGTTTGTCTATATGGGAGCCATATAGTTTCACCCTGTACTTCAGACATGTTGCCATGTAGTAAAATAACAGTAAAATAACGCCACCCCCTCGCCCAAATTATATTTGCCATCAGTTAGACACTTGGCCGGGTAGCAAACATAAGTTTGACCCCCTTGCTGCACATAGAAATGTACTTCTGGCTCTGAGCCTGCTGTCCTTTGAGATGCTTTTGCCTGGTTGACTGGGGGCTTTGCTTGTGGGCCCCAGCGATGGTGTTCCAACACAAGCTTGTTGTTCCCATTGGGTTCAGTTATCAGAGTGACAGTAGGAGTTGGAGACCTTGTCACAGAACACTGGATTTCTGAGCGAGAATTCACAGTAGATACATGCTGTTATTCTTACCATGCAGACTTGCTGTACTATCATTTTGTACTGTTTATCAGTCTGCCTTCGGTGGTCGATGTTAATGTGGGACACCGCTTACTCTGCCCAAAATAAAAAGTCTGTTGGCTGCATAAGTGCCTTTTCAGTTCAACTCGCCACCTCTTTCCTCGTTTAATTGATTTTTGTTACAATCGGTATATCCCAATTGGCCTATGTGGGTTGGGGATACTGACACCTGTGTGTTGCTCTTGCTTGTCTGTCCCACCAGGCATTAAGAATCCAGTGTTGGTGGCAAGCAGACTGCTGAGTGAAGCCCTCAAAGGAAAGCTGTCTGCGGGTCGTGTTCCTCCATGGTAGGTCCTCCAGGCAGCAGTGGCACCTCAGCCACCTGACCCCAAGGGAGCACCACCTTTGATGGGTTGCCCAGGCCTACAGTGGAGAGGCTCTGTTTTGACAGCATGTTCTTCAGATTAGGGTTTCCTTAGGAATCTGCGAAACTTAATATATCACCTATTGCGTTGCTTCCCCTTGGAATATGGAATGTGTGAAATAGTGTTTTCTTTGAATTTGCTGAATTTAGTTCTTTTTAAACATGGGAGGACCATCACAGATGCAGAAGAAACAAGAAACGGGGCCCCTTTCTTCTCTTCAGGAATAGCGTTCGGCAAAAATCAGCATGATTGTGGCTGGCAGTCGCTCGTCATTTCCCAGAAAGCACCTGGATTTATTTTATCGATTCATTGCTTGCTGAGTGCTCTCGCGCCAAATGATTTTTAAACGGTTATGCATTTCTGTGTTTCTGCGTAAGTGCTTTTTAATTGTTGTGTATCGAGACCTTTGTCGATTTTATTCAGTGAATTAATGTGACCCTCCCAGTCTTTTATTTGGAACCACTGGAATGTTAAAGGCAAACGTTGTTTCGCCTTGTCGGCTGTGCTTGTTACCTCACAGCGGTCATAATCACGCCCTCAATAACATGCTGGGTTGGTTCTTCTGTCTCAGCTTTTTGGTGGGGCGAGGAGCCTATCACTGGGCATTGAGCCATGGGATACCACCCTGTCCGTCGGACAAAATGGCCACGAGTGAGTATTTCGCCCCCGTTGTGTCCTCAGAACGCCCTCCTCTCCACTGATACTCTTGCCAATGGACCCGTGTAGGCCAGAAAAATTATGGTGTTGTTAAGGTGCACAGGGAGCCAACAGAGAACCTCTCCGAAGGTGCTGCTGACTCAGATCCCTGGTGATGGCACAAGTGCAGCTCTCTCTCTCTCTCTCTCTCTCTCTCTCAAAAGTCCAATAAACGGCACCACTGGAGTTGGCATGTGATATGTTTATTCTATTTATAGAGTGTTTGCACGCAATGCAGCCAGATATGTGTTAATATGAAGTCTCGCTATGTGGTACTGCAGAGCTGGAATGCTTTGTTCTGTCCATTTGTACAGCTGGGTCTCTCAGTTTTAACTTAATTTTCCACCTCCAAATCCTATCAGAGCATTTATGCTTGCACCTTGCTAACTGGTGCTATACCAAGCTTAAGACTTTTCGGTCCAATTCCCGAATCACATGAATAAGGGTTTCTTTTAACACCCTTACTGTACTAATGAGTTGCACATATCATTCACACATGCTGACCGAGACTGAATTCCTTGCATATTTAATTCTCCAGAAAAACACTTGGGCCCATTTTCCTTCCTGAACTGAGCAACTACAATTCAGCAGTTTTTCTTTTTTTTTTTTTTTTTATAAAAACTTCACATGGCATCTACAGCCGTGGAAAAAAATTGATACCACAGCATAACTTTTTGTTTCACTCGTTTCTCAATTAATGGATGGGCGTCTGTGAATAATATATTTTTCCGCAGAGTGCAGCCTGGTTCTTCCCTGCTTCTCATTAAGGAAGAGCTGCTTCCTTATTTTATGGGACTTCAGTCCTGCTTCTCGGAGCCTGATATGAACTGTCCTTGCAGTGGACCTCACACTCGCACTTAATGATTCCCATTCCGTTTGAAAGTCACTTGACGTCATCCTTCGATTTATGAAAAACTGTCTGATAAGTTAGCGGTCATGTTTGCCATTATAAAGCCACTTCTTCCCTCTACCTGTCTGGTTTCTGGTCGGTCCCAGTGTCTCCTGCTTCACCTTGTGCTTGTGTACTGCTGTCTTAGAAACTTTGAACCTGAAACAATCCTGTTGCTCAGCATAGCCTCCTGCCAACAGAACCACAACTGAACCATAATTTAAAAAATACAGATTTGTTTTAAAATATAGTGGTCTCATTTTTTTCTACGGCTGTATATCTGTTAAGTTTATCTCAGTCATAATTCCACAACAGAACTTGTAACTGCTACGTGTAACATTACTACGTATGAATTCAAGTGTTTTTGATCATGAAAGCTGTATGATAGATTTAAAGCTGAACCCTTCAGTGCTGATTTATTGTCCTCTGAATGCGTTGAGTAAATACGAAGCTCTTTTTCATTTTTGAAGCATGTTCCAGGAGCCTTGGATCGCGTAGGTTATTTTAGTAGTGTCTTAGTGAATCTGAGTGACTCACTTTTATAACATCAGACAGCTTGCTCGTCTGACCATACTTTTCCTCACCGAGACACAGCGCACTGCACTTTTTAATAGGAGCGTGCTGCGTTCCATTTTCTGTTCTGTAAACGCCTTTATAGCACTTGTGTTTCATAATTACACTTAATAGTTTTGACGAATGCAAAGCAAATTGCTTTGAAAGTGATATTCTTCCTGATTTGTCCCTTTTAACAAAATGTGTATATAATCTTGAGCCAAAAGCGCATTTTTTTAATATGTTGAATTGTTCATTGGATCGTAAACTGTTCTGGATTAGGAACCTCATTTCCGTTTACTGCCACGTGTGCTGCATACTCATATTTTTGATCGCTGGTAGTCAGGGCAACCGTTCTTGGCTAGTCTGCAGAGCGGGCATTGGATCGAGCCCTGGGTTTTCATTCCCTTGCCGCCGGCGTCCAAATGGCTGGGATGCATCATCTGAGGATGCGGTGTGGATTTAGCGGGCTCCGATGAGTGTAAACGGATGGCTCTGCCTGCGGGCTTGTTGTCACCCCCCCCCCCTGGACAGGACTGGAACAGTTTGGGGTTTCTGATGCTTTGCAGGCGAAAATGAAACTTGGAGCCAGTTTTTGCACCAACACTAAAACCTTATATGAGGTGGAAGAAAACACTGACATCTTAAGGTCTTTAAGTCTTAGGAAAAGAACATCTTTAAAACCCAGGTCCCAAGTACAGAAGTACCTAGATTCCTGAATCGCTTGAGTAGAAATCCAGCAATCTTACTGGAATATGTTCGTTTCTCTGGTTTGTTGTGCAAAGAATGTGAATCTGATGCATTGTACCAAAACCCAAACATTTTCCTTTTAAAAATAATCATATTTTGAGAGATGTTCCCGTCTCCCCCCATATGTGTGTAGAGTTCAGCTTGTCCGCCTACAAGAGGAACAGACGGAAAATAGAGCTGGCGGAGAAGGTGGAGTCTGACTACGTGCAGGCGAAGAAGAGAAGACAATCAAGTGAGAACGTGAGTGGCCTCCATCGCTGGCAGGAAGGAAATAATCAATTAGGAATTCTGAACAACTCTTAATTCGGCATTCCTTATGCCGTCTGATGGAAAGTCTAACCTCTCATTTAGGGTTTTTTTCATCTTGGTATTTAAATTGTTGTGCTAGATTGTATGTATACAATTTAATAGGTCAGACTACTTTATTCAATGAAGTTTTGCAAAACGTCTGTAAGCGGGCGATGAGGGGCTTCTGGTAAGATTTGAATGTGAAATCTAGAGAGATGGGTTCTGTTCTTCCTGAGTTGATTCCTTAGAAGCTGCAGGGCGTGACTTAAGACCTCAAAGCAAGTAGCGATTGCTCCTTATTAGTCTGAGGACGTCGCTCTTAGCTGACACCTATTGTTCCGCAGCCTGGTTGAATGTCCTGGGCTCACCTACGGTGCTTTTCCATTGGCATACAGGAATCGACCCGTACCATGTAGAGAGAGCAGTCGCAATGCAGTTCCGTCATGCTTCGGTTTTCCCCTGCGGGATGGTCAGCTCTGTATCGGTGTGGCTGTGTTGGAGACTGACAGTGAAGGAAAACCAAACGGGTGCTTGTTTGCTATTCGTACCGTGTACGTCATTATATCTTATATGCTAATTTCCGCTAACACGTCCGTGAGAATCTTATGTTGGCATCAGACTCTAGTGGACTTAGCATTACTTTGTGCAAATTTGCATTATGAATCTGTTCCTTTCAGCCTTTCTATAGAACTTCTTTAAGTAGGACCTTGAACGCATACATACATTTTCAATGTGCGATACTATCAATAATAATATTCTATGACTGATGTATAAAATACGTCCCTTTCCCCTTCCCATAATCCAAGCATGTGGACGCAGATTACTGGTTCTGTCTCGTCCCCATATATTTCGACCAATCAGATAACTGATGCAACCAAGCTCTGGTTGGTCACGCTTTCGCCCTTGCTAGTAGGTAGCATCAACGCAGGTATGGGTCAGGTTACGACTCTGTTCCTGGTGGCAGTGGAAAAGCGCCATTAGCCATTAATTTAGTGCAGGCATGTCCATTTCTGTTCCTCTCTGCGTATGAAAAGGCCAGCGTCTGTGGAAACCTTTCATCCATGCTGCCGGCATTCGGGGAGGGGGGGGGGTTGTCTTAGAGGCTTCAATTACTGCATAACTACTGCAGATTTCAATAACCCATAATTGCCAAAGGGGGCGGGGGAACATGGATTAAGCAGCTATGTAAACAAAGGATTAACTCTTGTGGTCTGCTGCTGTTTGGATTGGCCTTGCCTGTGACAGAGGAGGGAGGAACAACAAATTGTGGCGCTGCGGGATCTTCCTAGCCTCAGAGTCCTGCTGTGGCCCCCAAGCCGCACGGTGCTGTCATCACGCCCTTTGACCCTCGTGACTGCTTACATGCATAGCTGAAGCTGTGGGTCACCGCCATTCTTGCCTTAGAGAGAAAAGGCTGGCATCGGCATCCAATCAGAAAGAAGAAAGGAATCCTCGGCCAATCGGAATAGCAGCCTTAGAAATTGGCAGTGGGGAGCTGTTCAAAAAATATCGGTGCGCTGCCGGTATGTCTAAGTGTAATTAAAAAGTTACTTTAACATCAAGTGCCGTGAATTCCAGGTAGGTCAGTTTCAACTTGCGTGTTTTTTTTTGTGGGCGTCTTAAGCAAACGTAAAATAATATATTTGAAATGGGATGATTTTATTCTTGCATTTTAAGGCCTGCAGCAATATAACAATGAAAGGTTTTTAGTAGGAGTATTAGCTAAACCCCGTCACAAAGGGAGAGAAGCTCTTGTTTCAGATAGCATGGTTTGTGTCAAAGCAATCCACATCTGCTGCATTTTATAGGTCACAGTTCCTTTGCTCTTTGTGATATTTCATAGCGTTGATCTTTTTCCTGTCCTCTTTGGACCTTTTTCTCCTCTAATGGTGGACGTGGGATGGGGTGCTGGGAAAGTGGCGCACGCACCCGCTGTAAACGTTGCCTTCTGCTCGTTAGCGTAGGGCCGCTGCCGTTTGCGTCTCACCCGAGCGTCTTTGAGAGGCCCGGGCGTGGTGTCTGTCACCGTCGCGAATCTTTGGTGGGGGCGATGCTCGCTCTCTTCCCGCTGGAAGATTGGGGGGAGAAAAAATCCCAATCTATGGCTCTCACATCCGGGTAATAAAATGGTATGATGTCCTCCCTGAATAGTGCCATGAGTGTCCGTCCTCTCCGGTCTGTCTTTTCCCTTTGGCTGCTTCTCATCTTGAAATTATTATGCAAATTCTTCTGTGTACCAAACTTAACCGTGTTTTCCCACTTATTTTTTGGTTAGAAATTGGCACGTGGGGCTGTGAGAAGTATATTTGGACTTCAAAGGTGCCGAGTTTGGGAGGATGTGGGCCCTGTTTGACTGCGCTGGGGTGGAGGTGAAGGTGGCCTGGCCCTCTCAGGTTTACCTTTATCCCACGTTGCTGTGTGGTCTGTCTGCGGGAAAAGGAACCGCACAAGCAAACGTTTTAATAAATTAACTTGTGGTGTTTATTTACTTAAATAATACAGTTTATGTTTTTTCAATAGTTTTTTTTAATATTATTTATATTTTGTTTTGC
>JABFDZ020000066.1:6358046-6390006 GCA_019775955.2 Pollimyrus isidori | reverse complement strand
CCCCCCCCCCCCCCCCCCCCCCCCCCCCCCCCCCCCCCCCCCCCCCCCCCACCCCCCCCCCCCGCCGCCGCCGTGCAGGCTCTGCTTACTGGAGATGTGGCTTCGATCTCTGTGTGGGGTGAAATCCATTATGTAATGTCCTGCGTTTGTGAGCACAGGCCCGAAGTTTCATCACAGCATGCATCCGTGAGTAGGTCCAGGGCCCAGGGCTTTCACACCAGGCCTGTAAATGTCGATACTCCCATGGGGGTCGTCTGTACCAATTATTTTGTGAGTCTCCCAGCCTGAAGCATTGCCGACGTTTGGTGGTGAGTCACTAGGTCAGTGTGTTTTCACCTCATTTTAATTTCTTGGCTGTTTCAGATTACATTTTTAGTCGGTTTTCTACAAAGTGGTACAAATGGTTGCCTTATTATTAACATGGTGGCTGGCTGTAGATAGCTTTCAGAAGATAGTGTGCAAGGTGTTGGTCATGGGACGTATTCTCTCGGCATACTCGCATATATCCTGCACAACTTTTTAATTTTATTTTTTGCCCCTCGGTTGTAACACTCCTAACAAATACCCTCTGTCCCAATCACGTTTTTTTGTCTCAATCACCTTTTTTTTTTGGGAAGCATATGAGCAAGATCTGTATTTCCACAGGTGGAAATTTGGTCATGTATCTGTCACTTTGACTGATTTCTACAGTTTCAGAGTTTAGGTCCTGGAAGGTCTCTTTACTTAAAAGATGAAGTAGTTTTGAACAATTGAAGAAACTGTTTTGAACTTCAGGGTTGAACTCCTTTGTTTCTTCAGTAACCAATGGAAATGTTTTCCTGACCCACTACCTCCACGTCCTTCCGTCACCCGTAATGTCCCAGTAATGTCCTGTCTCTGTTTTCACTTTCGCTTTGGCAGTGGAATTCCTGTGGAGCCACACAACGGAGAGCATGTGTGTGGGGTACATGTCAGCCCAGGACGGCAAAGCCAAGGTGAGTCCTTGCAACCTGGAATAGCACTGCTCTGTCTGTCTAGTGTGTAGAACAGGTGGGTGCATCTGTGTATTTAAGGTCCTGTTCACGGGGAGTGCTGCTTCACCCCTGTTCACGGGGAGTGCTGCTTCACCCCTGTGTGGAAAGAGACCAACCAGGAGAACAGAACTCCCATCATAGGGTGTGAGACTGTACTGCTACTCACTGTAGCTTTGAATATTTTCCCTTTAAAGTTTTCATGTCTTTAAAATGCCAAAGTGAAAAGGTATCTAATAAACAGGAAATAGTCATGCAACGTCTGACACAATGTTTACAATCAAAATGGTAAGTTTATTCCACCGAAGATAGCTAAAGGCAACGTCAGTTGCGCCATGCTTTTCCTAATTAAGGCTCATTTAGATATTCTTATGAAGATATTTTGTATGTGTTTTACTCAGGGCCCGTGGTTTGAGTCATAGACTAGCTGCAGGCCTTGTTGAAAGTTGTTTTACATAAAATTTTCCAGAATTTACAACAGTTTATTAGAAAAATATGACAGGAGAAACAAATTAGTTCTTAGGAAAAGTATGTGGTAGTGTGTAAAGAAAAAAAAAAGTTGTAAAAATGTACTGTAATGTGCAGCCCAACATAAATGGAAATGTGAACAAAAAAAATTTGAATTAGTGCCAGTCCTGCGCTTGACGTTCTTTAATATTCCTTGTGAACATGTTTCGACACTCGTTCACACGCACAGACTGAAATTCAGGCATGAAAAGTCTGTGTGCGTAGGACGTAAAATTCTCAGTGACCGGTAAAACAACATCGCCATGAGAGGAAACGCAGAACTATTTTGCCACTTTCAATATTTTACCTCTCTCATCTATTTCAAATACCAGGCGCAAGTACATTTTTCCATTTCTTCTTCTTCATTTTTTAAATTATTATTAGGAGTCGTGCCCACCAGGCAGTGGATGCCTCACGCCACTGTAGAACCAATATATCCCGTCATATTGAAGACCAAACACTATAGAAAGTACGTGCTCAGTTTGGGGCTTAATGCATTGTAGCATCTCCCCAAGCAGTGAGAGGTAGGTTTAGTCCACATGGCCCCTGAAGCGTTGTGGTGAAGGACTCTCCGTAATAGCTTGGCCCTGCTTGGATGCTCTATCACCGTAACACGCATGTATTTGCACACCATAACATGTATGTATTTTCAGCTATGATTAATCAAAGGGGAACTTTTTCTTGGATGATTTCATGTGGGAAAATATAAGGCCATTTTCAAGACATGGCTGCCTTGGGTTCCGCTTCAGTTCCTGGCCACCGGTTGCCGTTTTATTCCAGCATTAAGCATGGCGGCTTTTCTCCATAGTGAAGGTAATGGTGCTGCTGTCTGACTGCTGCCCGCTCACCTCCCCCTTGCGCCACCTGGTGTCGGCCCCAGGTAGACACCGCGAGTGCGACCACTGGGGAGAGGCGCAGCCGCCTGCCATCCCAGCGTGGGCCGGCTTGGGACATCTGGCTCGCATTGTCTGCGCCTCCACCAGCCCGACGGGTGCAGCTGCTGCTCCCGCGCAGCTTTGAAATCTGCCTTTGACCATCCTTCAAGGGGGCTTTAGCATCCCACCCCCACCTGACCCGCCGCGAGCCCCACGGCCACATATGCTTTCCAGAGCGGACCCCTCGGAAATCTGGACCAGCAGAACCCACTGTTCAGACAGTAACCATCAGAGCTAGATGAGCCAGGGCTGAAGGCAAACCACCGCAGTCCAAATGTCCTGCGCTCTCTCGTCTGTTTTTGGAAAGGGATTGGCACGTTGCTCCATGTATTCTCCTTGTTGTCTCTTTGATTTATGTGTTTTTGTTTTCTTTATACGACTTTGTTTTCCCGTATTATAATAACCGTCTTTTTTTTTTTTTCTTTCCTCTCCCTTCCTTGCATCGCCTGCCGTGCTTCTCTTCCCCTGTATTTAGGGGGGTGTGAAGACCTAAGATTCATTGTCCTCCGTCTTGTGGGTTGCGTAACGGACTGCCTCGTCAATAAAAAATACCCCGAACGAAGCGTGCGTCTTCTTTCCTTTCATCCGCTGGACTTGGTCCCCTCGTTCTGGGAGCTGGCACCACCACCATCTGGGTCGTCCTAGAGGAGTGGCTGTGTGTCTCAGAGCTAGTGATGAGGCACCTGGAGGTCTGTGCGTGGCTTCCTCACCTGCGGGAGATGCCCGTACTCGTTCTACGGACATTCAGATAGACCGGAAACGGCGGCAGGATTGTGGAACGTCCGTGGGGGGTGATTGCGGCCCTAAACACGCCAGTGTGCTCGGTCGCAGAAGCGTGCGGGCCTCTCGCGCTGAGCAGGGTCATTCCTGGGACATTCCTTTCATTCCCACCCTGAATCGCACGTGTTCACCCCAAGATTTGCCCCCTCCCTTTTAACGTGATCATAACAGGCGAGATTTTCTATATGAGCAGCTGCTGGCATGCATATCGGCCTCTAGGTGGCGAGAGCATTAAATATACCTAGCTAATTCAGTGGCCGTCGTTGCCTTAGTGGAAAGTGAAGAGTGACTATCTGTGACCAAAACTACCAGCTTTATCTACCCCCCATGCTTTTATTGAGTATGAGGTCGACGACTGAGGCTGAGTGGAAGTTAACCTCATAAATTTGTTGTATGGCTCTTTTTGCCAGAGCCGGTATTATGAGACCAATTAATTGCCTTCACTGCTGAATGTAACCTCTCCTGGCAGCCCTCATTAGTGGGTTCTGCCCACCCCGTCCACTTGTTCCACAAGGCTTTGGTTTTCAGTGCGTCATCCAGTGCCGGAGGGCCCTGTTGCTTGGCCTGAGTGAGTCAGAATTCCCGAGGCTGATCTGGATGTCACTCCGTGCTGCTAGCTTCTTTGGGCCTTGTCCTTGTGGAGAGGCATGCATGCATTCAGATAAAATCACCATGCTGTACTTACTCATACAACAAATCGTAAGGCTACTGCATTCCAGTCTGGGCTGTGTTTCTTAAAGGGACGGCGTGTTTAAAATCAAGTCAGCTGTCACTCAAATCTGGTGGATGCATATTCATTTCATGGGGGGTACTGCCCTGATCTCTCTCAGCCTTGCCCTCTCCAACTTGCTTCTTGCCTTTCGGCCAGATGTGACGTTTAACCGCACGCTTCTCCATGAGCGATTAAGAGCATGAAACGGGATCAAACGGCACAGGGAGTGAGAGTGGGGGGGGGTCTCGGGGCGAGAGAAGTGCCGCTGTCAAAACGGGCCCAGTCAGCCCTTGTAAATCGCTGTCTTTCCAAAATGAAAGTGGAGACCTTCGGGTCCGAAGCACTCGCTCACCTGGACGCGTAATTGGGCGCTTGCCCAGATGTGAGGTGTGGAGTTGTTTTACAACTTTTTCGGGAGGATCAAGCGTGGCCGCTCCGCGGTTGCATTTCGTTATGACATTAGGGCTTATAATGATATCTGCGGAGCCCCTTCGCCCCAAAAATTCCGACCTATAAATTAAATCTGGGGTATTGCGGTTGTCTGGCTGCTATCGCCGGCCCATTTGTAACCCAAGAGGCAGGGCTGGTTATGAGGTCTCGGTCACACACACGCAGCCCGCTCTGGTCTCTGAAGCATTGGTACATTCCGGGGGTATTAAGACAGGAGCCTCAGTCTGCAGCTTGCAAAGCTGCTGGTGTCACTGCTCTGGATGCCTTTTGCTGATTGAGTTGTAGAGGATTCAACCCAACCCCCCCCCCCCCCCGACGTTTGCACGCCAGAACAGTGACTTTGCTATTTACTTCTGAGATTTGCTCTGCGATCTGACATGTGCGATGCTTGTATGCTCACTCTGAAGAAATTCGCTTATTTTCTTTCAGACATGGGAGGCATTTTCCTTTTCGGTTATTTTCCGTGGAATACTATTGTATTATAATAGATGGGTCTGGGGAACATTAGCTCAGCAGAATCCAAGAGATGTCTGTGACCTGCCAGGGTCCCACGTCTGCCAGACTGTGCTTGCAGCAGGTCATGTGACCACGTGTCCCCCATCTTTGTGGGTGTTTTGAAGCCCAGGCGGGTCCAGGTTCAGGTCGCGTTGCAGGGTGTCCTGGGCCGGTTTTAGGAGTCAGTGGGACACTGTCTCCATGGGCCGGGGCACGTACCTCAGAGGCCTGCTCCGTTTTTACGGCTCTCCCTCCCGTGCTCCTGCCCGCTTTGTTTTCTCCTTGGCTGTAATTTGGCCCTTAATTTCAGCCCCAAGGAGAGAAATTCTATATTTGAAAGGGGGGCAGCTGGTCGGCTGGAATCTTGGCCCAAAAGAGCAGCTGCCAAAGCTGCCCCCCCCGCCAAAGCCCTTACACCTAGATACTGTGATCGTGGGCCAGACCATAAAACCCAGAGAGATCAGGTACATAGCAAAGATGAAAACCTGGATTAGGCTCTTCATCACCTCCTCATACGTTAAATGTACATGCGCACACCCCCCCCCTCGTCGGCGGGCCGATTGCTTTCCCGAATGGTGGTGCAGACAGCAACGCTCTGGGCAGGCCGCGCTTTATGCACCTTGTCCTTTTGTGAATATAAGTGAAATAGATTTACAGCATTTGTGTGGAGGCCAAAGTGCTTTTGCCTCCCAGTTTTACCCGCTGCAGTCCAGTGTAGGGAGCCAGTATGGACTGGGCTCACAGCCCATGTGGATTATTCACACGTACTCTGCGCTGGGTTAATGGTTAAAGTTCTCAATCTCTGAGGCTCTACGGGGTTTTCCTTGGGGGCGCTGTATGGCTCAGCACGGTGGGAAACTCTGCCTCTGACCGGAAGGTCGTTAGTTCAAATCCCCGGGTTGGCAGTGATACAACTGTTGAGCCCCTGATCAAGGCCCTTAACCCTCAGTTGTTCCAGGGATGTCTGACCCTTCTTTCAATAGTATGTCACCTTGGTTAAAAATCCAATACAAATGTAACGGTAATTTTCCTGAGGTTTTTCTGGCTTTACTGTATTAGGTCTGTTTCTGTATGTTTGAGATGTGGGAGTAGGGATCTTAACTGCTGGGTGGGATGAATATATTCTTGACCAGGAGAGGGCGTAATGGTTAGTATGTTCGGTTTGCTCGCAATGCAATCATCAGGCTCCTGGGATTGGCCAGGACTTGCAGTCACATGGTGCCCCGTGATGCTCAAGGTGGGCCACAGGACAGTTGGCCCAATAGGCGCTGGGCATCTGCCAGTCTGCAGGGTGACTAATAGTTTCTACAGCACATTGTTTTCTTTCACTCTCTGTGTAGCAGCAGGGCAATGGCTATCAGCGAGTATATTGTAAAACCACAGTAGAAGCGCTAACGCTGTCATGGGGCTATTTTATATTTATCTCAGCGCTGTGGCACAAATGTAGTGGTTTTCTGCTCTTAAACACACATCTGCATAAGAATTTTTATAATTATTTTTTAACGGGCAAAGCAGTAAAGTTGGAGGGAAAATATATTTGCATTAAATCGTAATGCAGACCGGCGTTCAAAAAAAAGTTGAGGGAGATGAGCTGGCTGAGATGATAACCGACCGCCCGATTGGTATGCGGGGGCTGTGGAGGGAGCTGCGGATGCCATTCCTGTCAGTCATGTTCCTTGACGTGGGGTCCCTCATTCCTCTGTTCTGTACTCAAAGCGAAGGAATTGCTTGGCTATTACGCTCTGATTGAGCTGTTTCGCTTGATGTTACCAAGGAGGAGTCATGTGATGGATCACATGGTTATTGGAATTGTGAATGGAGAAGCAGTTTTGTTCATAAAATAATGTATTAGATTAAGTTGTCTGAAGTGGAAAAATAAAAAAAATCAGGTAGCTACATTTAAGGTTGTTAAAGGCAGCGATTTAAGCTTTTAATAAGGTTTTTTGCTTGCTGCCTTATAAAATCGACGCCACCCATGTCGGTTTGTTGACGGAATCACAGCCCATGCGTAACCTGAGTTGTATTTTTGCAGACGAAGAACTAGTGTTGAAAAGACGAAATGGACTGTCACATCTTCTTAAAGCCCCGTGCCCAGCCTGCCGTGAGCTTGCCGTAAAAATAGAACGCACGTGTCCCATGCCACCTGTTACTCATCAGTTGTGTACCGATTTGAACCCAGTTTGTTGTTGTTGGCAGCAGCCTCAGACCTGGTCAAACGGCCTCGGGGCATATTTCAGGCCTGGATCTGGAGTAACAGGGTGGACACTCTCATGCCGGTGTCCGTCTGCATTTTGATTTTTCCTGCCGCATGTTTTGACTGTCGTCTTTTGAAGAAGTAAATTAAATCATGGACATGACATTCTTATACGCCCCCCCCCCCCAACCCTTTACATTCCCCGCCTCTTCTGCATGTGTTCTATTGAGGAAAGTTCACAAAGTTCGTTCTTCCAAGCTTGTCATGTGCCAGGTTCTTCATGCCACACTACGGTTGTGTCTGTGCATCATTTCACACCATTCAATTTGTATTTTAATTTTTTTACAACACAGTGAAATGAAGTGGTTTGAGGCACAGAGGTTTAGGTGTAACTGAGTTTTGTTCAAGAAATGTTTTGTTGCTGGGGTTGGCGGGTTAGGCCTCTGTGCCTGTAACCATAAGGTCACTGGTTCAAACCCCGTCCTTGGCATAATAGTCTCATGTCCACTGAGCCCTTGTTAACCTCCTTAATTCCCCCAAAAGCTCCAGGTGTGCTGGATTACTGGCTGACCCCGTGGTCGAAGCCCAGGTGTGTGTGTGTCTCAAAGAGCAAGATGGGACGTGTAAAGAAGTATTCCAGTGTGTCTGTACTTGTACTTGTGCAAAGGGCAAATAAATCTTTGAACAGGATTGTCTTCCCCTACAGACGCACATCTCGCGGTTGCCTCCTGGAGCCGTGGCCGGCCAGTCGCTGGCCATCGAGGGAGGAGTTTGTCGCCTGGGAAACCCGATGGACTGATGTCGCCCAGCTTGTCCTGCAGCGATACGTCTTGCGCCCTCGCAGGACTCCACTTTAGCGTCGGCATCAGATGGCAGGGCGGAGGGGGGTGCAAATGCATGCTGTGGGCTTTGTCTCAGTGCCCTATGGATCCCTGCTGCATCCCTGCCAGTAACAGCCCTGGCTTTGTGCTGCCTCTTCCCTTTGACCCTGACCCCGCCCCCTAAGCCATGCTTCTGTTTGAGGTCTACTTTGATTCCCCATCATACACCTCTGCACATGCTTTCCTATATAAGCTAAACATGGTCTTCAAACAGGGTGGACATAGATTTATTTTTATTTTGTGATGTCATTTTGTGTATCATATCTTTTTCGTATTTTGTTTGTTGCAAAGGTCTTGATCCATGAGTGGCCTTGTCACTAAGGTCTTTGGGTTTGCTTTTGAATGAGAGCTTTTTAAGGCCAGGGTCAATACGTATGATTATACTTTTTTACATATTCAAAATAAGATGCACGTTGTAATTTCAGAGTCCTTAGAAGGGAGTGGTTCTGTGTATGTATGTAGACGTGTGTGTATGTGTGTGTGTGTGTGCGTTTATGTATATATATGTATATGTATATATATATATGCACGAATGTAGGAAATACCATTTAAAAGATTATAGTAATTATCCCTGCCACCTTTTCGTAGTTCAGCTATCAATCAATGTGAAGTTTAAAATACTGTAAAGGGAGGTTTTATTATGCATGTTAGCTGCATACACACATTGGCTTTTTACAGGCATTTCTTCTATTTTCAGGTTGCCTCACTCGCTCGAGTGGCAATCTGCATTTGTGTGTGGGGAGAGGGGGTAGCCGGGGGTGGGGGGGGCATTAAGCAAGCACTTTGGTTCACTGCTCAGGCAGTAGCTCGGTCATCTCAGCACTGTTCACGAAATGACTGTTACCAACTCGACAGAAGACACAAGTATATATTTGTATTGCTGAAAATATAGGCCCATATTTTATAATGAGGAACGCTATACAAAATAAAAAAAAAAAAAAAGATATTTATGAATATCAACCGGTGCTGTTATTCATGTATTTGCGATGTAAACGGGATGTGAGCCTACAGATGCCATAGCCAATATCTCTGGGATACCTGTCAAATAAATAAATACATAAATATATATATATATATATATATATGTATGAAAATGTTTTATGCTATGTCTCCGTGTGATAAATCGGAATGAAGCTTCAAAGGGTTTTGTCAATTTTCATTTTACCGCTTAATGCACTATTACTTGAAATTGATGTTTGACAGCAACATAAGGTTATTTCAGATGCAAGGGTTATACTAATCTTACTCCAGTGCTGAATAAAAATTTCAAATACCTTTCAGTCTGGTATACATTTTTTTTTCTTTTTTTTTAATTCTGCAGTATTTCTTAGTTGTAATATTACACTTCTGCAATATGTAATCCCAGCACACAGACAGTCGGGGAATCATAAAGCATAAATACCCAGTTCAGGTGTGTTAGGGGCAGCTAGAGGACATAAAATGTGGACTGTGTGGCAGATTGGAAAACACTGCAATGCGGTACTTAATAGAGAGCCCACAAGTGTCTTCATAATGCATTCCATCCATCCATTTTCCAAACCGCTTATCCTTACTGGGTCGCGGGGGGTCCGGAGCCTATCCCGGAAGCAACGGGCACGAGGCAGGGAACAACCCTGGACGAGGGGCCAGCCCATCGCAGGCATAATGCATTCATACCTCTTTATTGCATGATTATAATTTATATGGAGATTGTCTGCCCCCCACCACCACCTTTCCCTCAATTTGTAGCCAATACGGACAGCCGAACAGAAACATGACCCCGTGTGGCGGCTGAGTCTGCCCGTCGATCCCTTTGCATCCGCACGTCGTATGATCCAAACTGTGGCTTGCTGGAGATGTACAGTCTACAATCACATGTTGCACAATAACCCTGGACCGAAAGTAGGTGTGATTTAGACCGTCAACTCATTGCACATAATAAACAGGCTTATGATAGCCTTTTTTTAACATTATAAACTGTGTTCGTAGACGGGGATCAGCATGAGCTACTTGAATCCTCGGGTCTTGGCAGCTTTGCATTTTTATATGCATTTGCATTCATACCGTTTATCACTCAGTCCTCGTTGTGTGTGTTTGCATGTATTTATAGAATCCCAGTATTTATTACCTAGGAAAGTTTTTAGCTTTTCTTCCTGGCAGTATTGTAATGCCAAGTCAGAGTTTTCTTTCTACCTGTGGCTGGACAAAGATGTATATATGTTTTTATCAAGTCATTTTCATGTCTCCTGGCAACCTAATTTTTACTACATGTTCTAATTTAAAATGCATTCAGTCTCCTTTGTAGTTGTGCTTTAATGATCCGAGCTAATGACTGTCTAAGGTTAATGCTTATATTTAACAATTGCGGCAATGCCACCCACTGAGGTCCAAGTTTGGCCACCTGCTGACCCTGGTATGCTGCCATGTATGTGTCTCTGAGGAATGTGCAATAGAGATGTTTGCAGAGATAAATATATTCATCTGCTGGGATGTCACCCCTGCCGAATCGTCATGAGCAGATGGCATCCCAAGCAGTTCTGTTCTTGGGTCACGTTACTTCCTGATGCTCAAGAAAATGATGGATAGGAATGGAGGTGAGCATCTAAATACCTACTAGGATGGATATCTGTACTGGGCTAGTGTCCACACTAAATCATACCCATGACTCCTGTTGACCTTCCAGCATTTCTCCGTCACTTCCATGCCAACAGTGTCGAATCAATGCCCCTTTCCTGCAGTAGATCACACTGAACCTGCCTACCTAATTGAACGTATATATATTTGACCTAACCAGAAGTGATGGGCAATAGCTAAGTCGGTTGCCTTTCTTCCTCTTTTTGTACTCTTCAGCTGCATGTTTCCTTGTATATAAAGGGCTCCGGGCCACTATATTGGGAAAGGTAGCTCTATGAAATGAATATGGAGAAGGTTCCTCCAACAGTTCAAGGTGCATCAAACGGTTCACCGCCCTGCCTGGCCCTAAATGTGAACCAGACCGTAGCGTGGTGAGGGTGGAGCCGGGGGGGGATATCAAAGGCAGTGGCCCTTGCCTGCTTGTCGCCTCGGCCTCGGATGCCAGACGCTCCTGTCAGAGTAAATCACAGTCGCGCATCTTTCGATCTTTCCACCCACATCTCATTCCTACGCTCGTCACACAAGGACATGTCAGGCTGGAAATAGACTGACCGCTTCCCCATGTGGGACCCCATCATGCTCTTCTGCCCCAGAAGCAAGGCTGAGAAACCCACCCCCCACCCCCACCCCCCATAAAAGAAAAGCCAGTCCCAGTTCATCTCGGTGTGCTGCTGCCCTCAGTCTCGGCCGCAGCCGTTAACGACAGCCTTCCTTAAAACCCCGGTCTGCCTGCTCGACCCCATGCAGCTGGGCTGATACGAACAAAGCATCTGCTGGCGCTTGCAGGGGTGGCCGCTCCTCATCTTCGACAATTTGCAGTGGACAAGAACGTTCCTCAAAAATCTCGGTGGAGGCTGGGCAGTGAAAGTCAGCGAGAGAGGAGTCTCATCGAAGCGCGTACGTCTCCGGCAAATCGTGAGGTCCCGGGACAACAAGGTCGCCTTGATGCGTTGAGCTGTTCGGGTCATGTGAGGGGTCATCGAGGGTCTTGGCCCAAGAGGAGACCTGGGGGTGGGGTGGGGCAGTGCAGACGTCAAAGCGCACGGCTCGGTCCCTGGAGCTCACCAGCATGACACCACAGAGGTCAAGGCGTAGCCCACGTCCTTTCAAGTACTTGGCAGGTACTTGACCCTGTTTGTTCAGCTGTGCTCCCTCCTCTCCACTCCCCTACCCCAACCCCTCCCCCCACCACCCCCACCCTGTCGGCCCAGCAGTCAATAGCACGCCCCCCCCGGTCAGCTCCTCCAGATTAGAAGACGCCGAGCGGCCTTTTAATTACGCCTCCCGTGCAGCGAGGACCACGTGCCTCTGCGGGCAGACACTTCCTGAAAATGTGCTTCACCACCCGTAACGTGGCTAAAAACAGCCATGCCACATCTGCACCATGCCGGAGGACGGAGGTCCTACCCGCTGTTGCCGTCCGTGGTGACACGTGCCCCAGCGAGGCACGCTGGGTTGCCTCACTGCCCTCATTTTATGTTCCTCACGCCCTGTTTCCTGGGTGAGGCTCGATGACTCTACAAGACGCCTTGCTACATGAGTGATTAGAGGATGGATTATTATGGGTATTATCTTGACCATTGAATTTTATTGTAAGTTCTGAGTATATGCATTTGTCTTTGGATATGAGGCCTACTTTGGTGGCTTTCATTCGTTTGTTTGTTTGCTTTATTGCGGGTTAAGGTTTCAGGAAGGGCTCTCCTGAGGTGTCCGAGAAGGTGCCTGACCTGAGTCGGGTCACTAAAGACACAAGCAGTATAAATTCCTTGTGTAAAAACTGCCGGCTACATGACTTGTACCTTCCTTTTGAAGAGCAAGGCCTCCGGTGTGGACCACATGATTAGATACAGATCAGTAGGGTATGTTTCCCTCACAAGGTGGTGTAATTTTAGCCACAACGCAGAAGTACTTTAAAAGAGTTTGGGAATAGACACTTGATGGGGGTTCACTGGTTTGCAAGCTCTCTGCATCCCCCTCCCCTTACTGTTGTGGTTGGCCTAGCCTGTTAAACATACTGTTTGGATTTTGTGTTCCAGTGTGGATTGTGCTTGTAAGTCATACAAAATTTAGGGGATTTTTTTTGGTATAGTTTTTTTGTATGAGCTTAAGATGTATAGCATCAATCAGTCCTTTGGTGTTGACGTGGCAACCCTTGTCCAAACCCTCCCCCCTCCCACTCCACCCCCCAACAGAGGGAAAGCTTTATGAATATGGCTGTAGATGTTTTTGCATTGTTTTAACTGCTGTAAGTGTGTTGGGCTAGATCCCATGCTTATATGGGAAAACTATCATTTAATTTGGAGTCTCTCTAAGGACTCCAAAGATCAGTCGCCAAGTGATGTGCGTTATCTTCATATCGCTTGTTAACCACGTTCTGGTTTCATAGCTCACCGTTTTCCTGCACCTTTTTATTTATCCACTCCCATAAAATGCCTCAAGACCAGAAGCAGACCATAGTCTGTTATGCGGAGGAGAGAAAGTGCAGGAATCTGCACGTACAAATGCTGGGAGATGGAGGACTTGAGCCACATTTGGGAGGAAGATTAAAACGGAAAAGGAGACAGAGTAATTATTTCAACGTCTCCACAAGGCAGGAACTAATGGGAACCTAGTGCGGTGGGTTCAGCTGTTGGAAAAAGTTTAATTGCTGCCAATGCTTTTTGTCAGAAATAATGCTTTGTGACAGTGCAATAAAACACACAGAAAGGAGTGTAATAGCAGGTGAATTTTACCCTAAAAAAGAAGTGGGAAGTGGAATAAATTTGAAAGTAATAAATTCCAATAAAAAACTAAAAATGAGAGAAAGCGGGGCTTGGGCATGGGCCACAAATACTTGTTAAATAATTAAAATGAACTTTAATGAGAACTTATAGTTGTTTTTATTAAAACTTTCATCTCAGAAGTCTTTCAGTATGCATCACCTACTTCAAACATTAACCACATAATTATACCCAATGTACGGGACATAGCTACAACGTAATAAATACTTTACAAAAATAATGAAGGTTTTTTTTGTACATCCAGAAAGGAAGGGAAATGGTAAGGGGTGATAATAAAAATACAACTGTAGATGATGTGTAAAAATTTGGCGCATGCTAAATAGACAAACTTTACAATGGGATCCTTAATATTATACCCAAAGCGATAGTAGGAAGGGCCAGACCCTCCAGATACGACGGGCCTCTGCCCACGGTTTCTACAATCCCCTTTCACAGACGGTCGTCACTAACCATCCCTTTTGATAAGAACAAAACGAATGGCTTGTGCTTTATGACAGAGTAGGTGTTGGCTCACTTTCCCTTGAGACGCGTCCATCAACGTCGGCTGACGCAGAGGCCGACCGCGCTGTCCTTGGTTTCTGTTCAGTAGCTGCGTTGTCTGTCTTCCTTTTTAGGCCCTTCTGAGCATGCCAAGCAAGAAAGCTGCTTTTCTAAGAAGTCCACCAGAAGAATTTTTAATATCCTTCACTTGGGCGCAACAGAAATGTTTCGCATCTATCTGCTAACGACTCCCCATCGAATCCCCTTGACTGAAATATCAGGCATGACATTTACAAAAAAAGAGAAATACTTGGATTACAGCTTGAAATAGCTTCGAATGCTATACGATTTTACATGAAGGACCCAATTGCTATCCGTGTTGCCGTTGCCATGGCGAACAGAATGGGCCCCTTGCTCTCGAGAAGAATTTAAATGAGACAGGAGGAGATAAAGGCATCCGTTGGGCTTGTGTCACAGTACCCTGCTCCTGACCAGGCCGGGTAAGCGTGTGGGGCCCACCCAACTCAATGGAAGTTCTTGCAATGGCCGGGCTGCACCCTCTGCAAGCTCTGAAGATCTCTTTTCTTTTCTTTGAGTCTTTCAACCTCTGTCATGCCCACCCGCCGACCCTTTTGTGCTGCTTTCCCGTTGGATTCAGAACTCCCTGGCCTCCTCGAACTGCCTGTAGTAGTCTTCATCCAGCGGGTTGTCGTCACACCGTTGGCCATTGTTGGGCGGCCGGGCCTGGTTATAGCGACTCCAGTCGCCCTTGCAGATGATCCAGGGCAAGATGTCGACCTTGTAGTGCAGGTCGGCGGAGAACTCCGTGCTGATGAGGTTGGGGGTGCCGGCGCCCTTACCGCGCGTGACGAGCCTCATCGTGTCGTCATAGCAGCAGTGCTGTGCGGCCAGCGTGGTGGACTCCAGGGTGAGTGAGGACCGAATACAGTAGCGTGCCGTCGGCTTGTAGATCTCCAGCTTCTCCTTGGGACTGCTGGCATCCTTCCAGCGGAAGTCCTTCCTGGTGGCAGCGTCGTGGATGCTGGCCGTGCCGTAGGCGACCTCGGTGGGGTAGGAGCACGGGCAGCTGGGCAGGTCATTGGCCACCTTCAGCATGTACTTCTTCAGGAATTCACTCTTGCAGTTCATCCATCTCTCGCAGCTGTCCGTGTCTGGAAGGCATTGGGTCGCAGTTAAAGACGGGGCCCTCTCAGGCTGCAGTGTAAGTGCAACAGTAAGGGGTGCTTTATCTGAGGGGTGAAGGGTTGTCCCCCCTCCACCCTCCCATGGTGGACTGTGATTGGGAACAGAAGGCTGGAAGACTAGTGGCAACCCCCCCCCCCCCCATACCCCACCCTGCGGCCTTTCATCCGCACGCTGGAATGCTAAGAGGGCCCGTGGAATTACTCTGCGTTCTCAGCTAGCGATGCTTTCCAAGTCAGCTGTCCGCATGAAAGATGAGACCAGATGATAGGAAGTACCGGGGGGGGGGGGGGTCAAAAGCCAAGTGTGGGTGCCTTACCGACACCGAAGAGCTCCGTGGCGTTGAACTCGTCGGTCCCAGCCAGCAGACTAACCTCTGTGGCGGCGGTCTTGAAGGCGTCCTCGATCCCTGCGACAGCAAAGACAGCCTCGAAGACGTCCAGGAAGACAGTGACATCCATTCACCTCACCTATGCCTCGTTTGTGTTGCTCTAGTCCTTTCCCCAACCTGGTGGCCTTTTGCCAAATCTGCAGTCTTGTTTTTACCCTTTTTTGCTAAGTCCCATCTCCTCAAAGTAGTGATAATGCTATTGGGAGAAGGGGCTACCATTGCAGGAATAATTACAGTCGAGCACGATAATTAGTTGGGCCTGAGTTGTTCCAGTAAAATTTGTGTTAAGAAAAATGTGGAAAGTGACTTTGAATAAAAGCATCCAAATAAGCAATAAAATAAATGTTAGCCTGCAACTCAGTCATAGGCAGGTGGATCTGGGTAATGAGGCCCTAGCAGTGAGTGGGGTTCCCTTAGCGGTGAGTGAGGTTTCCCTCCCATAACCAACCTGGGCAGCTTGGCGCATCACAGGTGCGCGACTCCGTAGCCGTGCAGGCGTAACCACACGACCTGGTGCGCTTCTGGTTCCCATTCCCACAGGTGACGCTGCACAGCGACCAGGCACTCCAGTCTCCCTCCCCATCCATGTAATCTGCGCCGGAGAGAGCCGGGGGAAGAGGGAGGGGGTGGATGAGCGGAGAGTCTGCAGGATGCCAGCAATTCCGTGGCCGTGCTGATTGGCTCCACATGTTGCTGGTACCTGGAGCCCAGGCCAGCTGCCAACTAGCGAAGTCATTAGCGTGCCTCTCTAAATGGCTTTCACACATGTGAGACAGTGCGGGGGTCTGGCCTGGACAACTCCTCTGGCTCTGACCCTGGAGCTGGCGTGAACACACACACATACACACACACCACACACACACACACACACACACAGATTCTGCCCACGCTGCTGTCAAGTTTCTCTTGGGAAACGGGTGACAATTTGCCTGCGCTTGCTCCCGGCCGGAGGGCCATAACACAGCTAAGGTCGAGTCCCATATTCTAATGCCCACCCCGCCCCACCACCCTCACCCAGGTCCAGGGCAGCTGCAAGTATTTAGCCGTAAACCTGCGGTGGGAGAGGGCCAGCTGTTACAGCCGGCTCCAATCCTGCTAAACCAGTGAACATTTCCTCGTAAAGGAGCCACTGGGTGATTGTGCAAGACACACCGCCGGGGAGCGAATGGGGGGTGCCGTAAACGACCGAGGAATCGGGACACGCCCACGAACGCCAGTACCCTGGGTCAGCCTGAAGGGTGACAACATTGGGGATTTGGGGCAAAACAAGTTTATTAAAGTGATTATAGATAGTGGAAGGTAGTTATATCAAGTGCTGCGTGAGCGGCCTGGATGGGCTTCACCATTGCTGTCGGTGATATAATCTTTAGCGCTACGCCTTGAAAAATACTGGCAAGCTGCGGGATGTGGCGGGGTTAATGACAGCATGCTACTTCTGAAGGCTAATGGCTCGCGAGCGTATTTTAACATTCCCGTCAGTGATCACGCAATTACACGTTAATCATGGCTGTGTGTATATGTAAGTCGCTTAACGCTGGCTGCAGTGTGTCAGCAGCATTGGAGGTCACGGGCCAAGTCCTGCACCACATCTGCCCCAGATACTCATCATTACCCAGAGGCTGAGGGCCAGATATCCAGCACTGATTCGCCAGCTAATGACAAATTACAGCCTGAGCACTGAGAGTAAATCCAGGAAATGAGCAGAAGAGGAAACGAGGAGCCCCGTATGAGGCTCCCTGGCTCGGGCTGAAGAGCCTCGATAACCCCAGGCCGTGTTCAGTTATGGACCCGCATCGACCGTGTACAGGCACCCTGCTCACCGCACTCAGAATGAGTAATGCACAATCAGGCCTTGATAAGCCATTATTGCTGAGCCTGAAGTTGGCTTTAATCACTGCCACATTGGGCCTCGATAAGCGTGGGTTCCGTAGGGCACGGCCAAGGGGGCCCTGGAGATGGGATCACGTCCCATACGTTCAGAGCCAGTAAACATCAGCCGTCTTGTCGGCATGTCAGGGCGTCAAAGGGATGCGTACTACACAAAGCTGGCATTCATTTACAAAACCCACATTTATATAGTCATGTAGCCCAGCTCTCCCACCCTGGCACTCTGGGAATGATGGACAGATGCCAGGCATCCCACTGCTAACTGTGTGATGGGGCACAGGCGCAGAGGTAAAGAGAAACACCTGCATAGCAACCACAGTTACATAAATCTTAGATACGATGCAGCTCATTTCAGAATGTTGGCATGCGGGCTAGTAGTTTTCTTGCACCATTTTTATGAGCGTATTGTCTAGTTTTTGCACCATCTGTACTATTTTGCACTGTCTCGCATTGCTTTTTGCAATAGTCCTTAGACTGTCGTAATGGGACGCGCTTTAACAAGCAGGCTCTCTGATGCACCTGTTGCATATGACTAGCACAGACGCCGAATGTTTACTGGTGCTGAAATGGACGCTCACCATACTCCGCGTGTGCCTTGCCAGCCCCGCCGCGGCGCTCCCAGTCCCTCAGCGGCTTCAGGAAGTTGCTGTCATCAGTATCGCCGTTGTACGGGTAGTCTTGCTCTTCGGGTGTGTGGGCGGGGGCCGAGGCTGAGTGCTGCCACCAGTTCCTCCAATTGGGTGTGGGCCAGCCCGCTCTGCTCTCCTTGCGAAGATCCTTCTCCGGCTCTGGGACCTCCAGCCCATCCACCACCTCGATCGTCACCTGGGGACAAGCGGTGGGCCGTCAAGTGAATCTCCCAGCCAGCAACCAAAATCCCTGCATTCTACTGAAGCTCTTTTAAACCTATGACATTGCTGGAGACCAGAAGACTCTGATTTATGCTGTCAAGATCCCGTATGACATCATGAACAACCAAGCTGTGCTTGATATTTAGGGTTGGGTCACACCAGACCGAGACACAGAAGCGTGTTCCTGAGATTACTCTTCTGGCCCAGAGATTGGCTCAGTCCTTCACATTAACCCTGAGCTTCTCAAACTCCACTGCTCCCAGCCCCACATCAAAGATACCCTGTCCCCTGGCAAATCTACAGCTATAAGCCTCAACTTGACACATTGATATTTATCATCTTTTCTCACATCTCAGATACAATTCCGTTTTAATCCCGTCAGAAACGGAGCCGTGATTCATAGTCGGAAGGGAATCTCAACAGGGACGGAGCTGGCAACTGTAAAAATGGCGGGGCAGCAATTCCAGCGTGACGGGTGTTCTTATTTCCCGTCCCATAATGCACTGCCATAGGTCACATGTCACAAAGACCTTCCACCCAGCGGCTGCTGCTGAGAGACGGCTGGCTTTTTAGATCCCTTTCAACGGCCTCCAGTGGGAATTGTTAGGAGACCACAAATGACATTGGCAGTGCGTAGATGCTGTCAAGACTGGTTAGCTTTGAATTTGTATTAAACCGCAATGTACTCAGCAGTTTACATATATATTTATCATATATCAAGCAAAAAGGCCAGACCACTGTACTTTAATACTTGTCAAAGTACCAGCCAAGACTTCCTAGCATATAATTCTTTCTTTAATACCGTTTATTTTATCTCTCTAATAATCCGAGCTGAATGTTTTTGTTTTTACATCTCTTCAGTCCGACGCCTTTCCCAAGCTTGCTTTGGATCCAAAGCTAAACTTGCACAGGTCAGTAACTGGATGGAAGCCGGCATCAGACCGCAGTGTTTACGTTGCATTTCCTATCCGTGCTTTGTGCATCAAACGCGCTTATTATCCAAAAACCCCCATGGTTCATTTATTCATGGGAGGCGGTGGGAGTGGTGGGGGGGGGGGGGCTGGTCCCTTTCATTCGAGTGCTTCCTGTCTATGTGTGTGTGTTTTTATGTGTGTCTCTAAAAGCCGGCCCGCTGAAAAGGGTTAGCGGTGCGCAACAGGTCGTTGTGCCTCTTCCTGTTTGAGGAGCATCTGGTCTGTGTGCTTGGCTGGCCACCTCTTTCATTCACACACACACACACACACACACACACACAGACACAGAGTGATTCGTAATTATTTCTTTGTGGGGACTCTCCAAATTTCAGTTCATTTCCACGAGGAAAACTCTACTCCCACCTGAAACATGACCCCCGCAACACATTGGACGATTAAATAAGTAACTGGAGCAACGATTCTGCATTGTGCACAATTGTGGCCAATGGCGCAGGCAGCAAAACAGCACAGACAAGTACAAATAAATACAGAAACATGGATAGACATTGAAATACATAATATACAATAAAGTATGGTGTGGTACCGTACAATGCAGATCAATTAAACAATAATATTCTTCCACTGCTAATAGTATCAGCTATTCTGCATCCATATCTGGGTCTGGCTTACCTGAATGTTGGGGTTCTGTCCATTGATGTCTGTGTTGGACAGGTCAGGGAAATTGTGGAGGTCAAAGAGGAATGCTCCGGGTCCATCCCTCTGCAAAGTGCTGCCTGAGCCGTGGTGCTGGGCTTGGTGGCGGGCAGATGGAGCGGAGCGGCGCTCTCCATGGGCCAGCCAGGTCAACGAGCTGCTCTCCTCATGGTTTCTGCTCTGGAAGAACAGACCGAATCCAGTCAAATACTTTTCAGGTCATGCAGCGAGTGTAGAATCCTTTGATGGGGATCTGTCTTGTTTTCGGCAGCCCTCAGGAGAAATTAAGTTCCTCAGGGGTGGGCAGGCGACAGAAAAACCTATCATTTATATCTATCATTTTCATCCTGTCAGCAATCGATATCCTAAGAAAAAAAAACTAACGAACTGTGATGCAATATCTGGCCTCCTAAAAATCTTCAACATCACTGGTGGAGATGAATCCTGATGACCATTCTCCCCGGGCCACAAAGCAAGGCCTCAGAAAGTGGCAAGATTCCAAGGACATTGGATTATGGATCATCAAGGAGTCCTAAAACGCAAAGCCTGATGGGCTGGGTGAGCCGGCCTGGTGGGGGCTATCAGTGCTTCTCTGTCACCATGCCCCCCCACCTGTTGACTCGACTGCCCCCAAAAAGTCTGAGATAAGGAGCATGACGCCTGTTTAATTATATCTTAAAAGGCTCTCCGTGCTGGTCGTTTACACCTTAAGGACGGGCCGTGAAGAGCAGCTGTGCTCCATTAAAGGCTTTCCGTCTGATATCCTGTTTGTCGGAGAGGCTGAAGATGTTTAATGACAATTGGCGGAGTGTTGACGTGACGTCCTCGGCTGACAGTGATATACGGTGCAGTCTGTGTGGGGGCCGCAGAGGATTCCCCCCAAGGCCCCCTAAGTCATGTGTTCTCCATCACACACATGCACAGAAGGAGCAATTACTTCCAACTGTACAGACAGCTTTAAGCGCCCAGTAATCTTCTATACTTGTATGGTAGACAATGAGATCAAAGGGAAGTCATCAATCTTGTTATTTTTCCTCTGTCTGTCTGGTGTGTTTTTCTGATTGCAGCGAGGGATCGGGAGTGTGGCAGCCCAATATGTCAACTGTGTGGTGGCCCCACCCACGCAGTAAAGCAGCCTGGCCTAGTGGGGGCGCTACTCTGCAATGAGATTGTATGCTTGTGTCCGGCTGCATATGCATGTGTGCGAGTCATCATGTGTCTGTGTGACCTGCATGCATGCACAGGACATGTGGGCCGTACATGTGGAAACCTGTTGCCCATATGTGCTGGAATTATGACGTATATCCGCAGTTGCTCAGTTGCCGCTACAGCGGGGCGTTATTTTGATTTACATCTGCTATCAAAATCCCATCCCCTGTTTTACACAAAAGCCGTACGGCAAAGACAGCCGTCCCGCTACATCTATAAACAACCAGGCTGCGTGTTTGTATGTATTTATATATACACATAATACAAAAATACATTCCTTTGAAAGGTTCATCTAACCAGCTGGAGACCAGACGAGGCTCCCTCTTAAGATAGCCAATTAGACAGAGCACATCAAAGCTCATAAACAAAGTCATAAAATGTTAAAGGGTGTGGGGGGGGGGGACCGATTTAGCTATGAAAGAAATTGAAAGATTAGATGATGTAATCCTCTTGGACCCAAGACCTGTGACCACAGAGAGCTCCTATTGAATCGCTGTGGATGGAAGAACAGGAAGTGGTGGACCGAGGCATGGAATGTCACCTAACATCCTTCCCATCTTTCACCAGATAGGGTTCATACTCCGATAACCCCCCTATAATCAAAGTACATGCTTGCTGAGCCCCTCCACCCCACCCCAAAAGCCTTTGGGCCCTGTAATTAAATCCCAGCAAAGCGCACCCCCTCCACGCTCACGCAAAAAGCTACCAGGGAGGAGTAAAGTATGATCATCCGCAACTGAAACGTATTCAGTGTAAACAAAACCAAAACTGACGTTTCTCGTTTGTACATTAATTTATAAGGAAAGCTTGTGTCGATGTTTGGGAAAAAAGGGAAAGTGGAAGGACGTGGCTTTTGTATGGACGGGCCAGTGCGGCGTGGGAGATAGGGTTTCCAGTGCGCGCTAACTGATACCGCAAGCACACAGTGCTTCACCACAATGGGATTACTCAGCCTCAAAGGCGCAGCCCTGCACTGTGAAAGGGGCCCGGTCACTCGCCAGCGTGGTGTCAGGCTGCTCTGATACCCCCTTGGATGCCTCTGGATGCTTTTCCCTATTTTTTTTCCCACATTGACCGAGGAGGAGCGATACAGGCCCTCTATCCCCCCCCCCCCGGGCTTTAAATTACCTTTGGGTTCAAGGATGCAACCGTAGCCTTCCTGGAGATTGTTTGATCTTTTCATGCTCAGTTTGAACTCATCGTTCACACTCTTTGTCTCTTGGATAAATATTAAGGCGAGTGGTCAGCTTTTAAGGTCGGTGCAGTGACAGCTTCCATAAACATCTAAATGTACTTACATCTGTTTCATCGTTTCCAGCTGGTAGGTGCCCTGCCGCATGTGCCCCTTCCCTCCATCCCCATCTTCTCCGTACGCCCACCCCCTTCCTAAATTCCACGAAAAGCCACCCTCTCCGGTCAGATCTGAGAATCGTAAATCACGCTTCAACACACCTATAAAAATGAACCTTTTTGACTGGATACCATTTCTGCTGCAGGTCCTTGAAAGCCAGGCCTCCAGGAATACATCTCGCTCGCCTCGGCTGATGCTCTTCAGCCAGGTTTCCTCACTCGTGTGTTCCGTGTCCCCAGAGTCCCTCCTGAGACAAATTTCTGTAGAACCTTGAATTTATCGCTGCAGCAATATGACCCGGAGGCGCAGGTCTTCAAAGTGAAGCCGATCAGGTAATATGGAGCCCTGGTAAAAGTCTCGACCCAAGTCGACCGTAAAAAAATCTGACTTTTAAGACTTTAATGCACTGCTGAGTTTTAACCATGTGGCGACTACTGTATCACACATTGACGCAGGGGAAAACGGGACATTTGAGACCGGTTACAACTTTTGGTAACAAAAATCCTAAGTGTTTTTTATATTTTACTGGCAGTTTAAAAAAAAAACTGGGGAGGGGTGGGAAAGGTGACACAGCTGGGGGTGCAAAGCAATTTCACTTAACTCTTTTGTTATTGCACTTTTCTTTCCCATGTAAATGCACCGTCTTTGGGCAAAAGACCCACTCCAGGGAATCCCGTCCATTATGCAAATAAGTACAGCAGGCGGGCACAATTAATCCTCCAATGAAATGTCAGGTTTCATAGCTTCAAATATAGTGCTGACAGGAAAAGGCTAATAACTGGATTACTCTCCATCTTCCGCTTCCTCATTTGCTCCTCGGCAGCTATGACATTTACAAAGAGACAAAAGTCAAGCTTAACAGAATTATGTTTAAATGCCAGTGTAAATTCGATGTAATGCGTCTGACTCTCATTTAGAACAGGCAGCTGCGTTGGGGGGTTGGCGGCAGTTGTTAAATGATTAAAGCCATTTTTACAGTTGGCCGTCACCTGATTATGCCACTGGGATCCCCTTCACTGCTTTTAAATGGGAAGATCAAAGGAGATGCAACTGTCTTCCGTTCATCATGTGCCACTGGGCATCCCAGGAAGTTAGTTCTAAAAACATGAATGGAAGCCCCCCCCCCCCCCGACATCATTACCCCCCCATAACACGCGCACAACCCTTTTAACAGGGGTTGATTTAATGAGCATGAGGTTTGGATGGGGGGGGGGCTCAGGAAAAAAATTCTGATGATATTGTGCCTCGCGCTTTTGAATCTGACATTTTGGTGGAGAGGCAGCCTTCTGCTTTCATCTCCCTCGCACCCCAAACTTAATTTGTTACCAAAAAACAAAAACCAACGTTACGGTTCCCTGCATTTCTCAGATACAGGTCTGGTTTCTATCAGATTCCACACTAACATCAAGGAAAATCAGCTGCTGACCAACAGCTGGAGGCTCCTAGTCTGTTTGCTTTAAAAACACTGTTGTTGCTCAGTTATAATTTACTCATTGCCCTTGTTTTAGAAACACTGCACCATGCAATAGGGGGAAACAAGCCTTCAATGCAAAGTTGAGTTGCCCATGCTACGTGACTTCCATGCTTATTGAGTGTAACCCAGTTATCCAGTTATTGTGTGATAGCGTGTGTTGATACCGTCCTCGACTCCTATAAAAGACCACATCTGCTTGTTGCCCCCGGAGACCAGCTGGCACCCTGACACAGGAATGTCCAGCGGGGCACAGCAGGTTGCCCTCTTGGGTTGCCTGTCTTACCAGAGTAGGTGTGGCTTTCACCCTCATGTAAACTACACTTCACACACCAGGCAGCCCACAGTTCCCCTCTGGCATAGAACAGAAACAAGGACCAGGAGAAGATCTATTGGTCTTTGGGTGTTTAATGGGTTCTCAGTCTGAGAAGGTGAAATTGATCATCTCTTGTCGCTTAAAAAAAAGCTCCATACTGAATCAGAGCTGTTCCGCAGATTGAATGCCATTAGGGTTAGTAACTGAGATCCTGGTTCAGCTCCTGTCTGGCCTGTTTGTTGGCTTGACAACATCCTCTTGGGCTCCACACACCAAGAATCACCTTGAAGGCTCATTGGACGGCTAACTCCCATCATTCCCCGTCCAGAGAAGTGTCTCAGCGCTCATGGTCAGAATCTGTACACTGTGCAGCAAACCACGGCCATGCTTACAAGTGCAACATGAGAAGCGTGTGTTCATCATTTAGTTAACCCCCCCCCCCAAAAAAAAACTGCATAACTCAAATGTTAATCAACACCACATGGAGTAGGATGGGAAGATCACTCCACTGCGGAATATCACGGAATATTTACACTCGCGTCCCGTGACACATAATGGCACCTCATAGAACACAAATGCTTCCACTCAAAACCCAACCGTGGAATGAAAAAAATAATCTGGGAGACAGCAGCCAAGCAAAAAAAAAAATGAGTTACGCTTTGCAAAATGAAGCAGTAAATAGTCCCTGTAATTGGCATATACAGATGTATCATCTGGGTTTCTGAAAAGAGACAGAACTGTCCGAATGACACAAACAGGAAGTGATTCTGCACCCGTGCATTGTCTGTTCGGCACGCAACATTCACCGTTATATGAAAACAACCCATTATTGTGCATAAACCGTCGTCTATCACTGCATGGCTCGTCGCCAGCTGCCAGTGACACTTTAAAGTCTGGATAAAAATACTTGAAAAGGTGGTCAGAAGGGTTTTTTAACAAGTTGGCGAGACCCTGTCTATTCCCAAGGCCCCCCACTCCCTCAAGCTCTGGATAGCGGGGTGGGGGGGGGGGGGGTGCAGAGCTGGCACGCTGATGTGGTGGGTACGACGGCATGGCTGTTTTTAGCGTGGCTGTCTGTCTGCGGCCACCGCAGGCAGCCCCACGTCCTCTGTCTCTGGCCCTCAGTGTGTGCCGGGACCGGCTGTGGCTCCGGAGGCCTGTAATTTCAGAAGTAGGCGGCCGGAGGATATCAGCTTTTAGGGCAGCTGTTAGCGGCCCATCGCTTCTGCGTGTAGCCGGGCGGGTCCCAGGCAGAGCAGGGCGGCGTCAAGGCTCTGCCCAAATGATGGGGTCTGTCCAAGCCCACGTCTCTCCACGGTACCGGGATAAACTGATTCATCACTCCAAGCGTGAAGCAAAGCCGGCCCAGCATTCCAGCTTGGCACATATAGGCCAAATTTAATCTATTCTATATTTTCCCGAGACGTAAAATGAAATGAATCTGAGTTATTATGAAAAGGACGCCTCAGTGCCACACCTGAGATAATTACGCCTTTTACTTCCTGCCCATATCCACATGGGAACACATCAGGTCACTGTAGGCGCTGTGAAAGACTGAAATCTTTTCAGATTTCGGAAAAAATTGGGTGGGAGGTGGAGTGATGACAGATGTGTGTTTGCATATATGTGGGGGGGGGAGGGAATTTGAGGACATATTTGGGGGGGGGACATTTCTCATGAGGAAATTTTCAGTAAGTCAGGAAGCATATCTGCTTCTTTATCTGATACTGATACTGATACTTCTGTATCTGATACTACTATTTGATCTGGTGTATTTGGTGGTCAATGTGCATGTTTGGCAGATTAGTGGAAAATTCTTACAGCTATTGCATGGATTTTGGACCTGTGGTGTCGTGCACTTTCCCCCAACCCCCCTGCCTTGCTACAAACGCTCAACACAACATCAGCCTATACCCCAGGGCCAGAGGTAACTTAAGAGTCCTAGTGACAGTACTGAATCCTGAACAGATAAGGGTGACTTGGTGATGACAGGATCAAGAAGTGGAACAATGGCTCTGCTGATCCCCCCCCCCCCACACACACACATATTGACATTTATATGCAAGAACTATCCCCCCCCCCACAAACACACACACACACACACTACCATTCAGCTCCCTTCAAAAAAATAACCAGTTCACTGGAAATAATTTAATTGAATGACTGATGAAGCAATTTACTAATTTACTACGCAGGATTAGAGCAACAGTTCAGTTGTTGTTGAATTCAGTTTGAACAAAACACCACCCAAATTTTAAGTAGAGCCAGTGCCACCCAACAGGTGCCCAACTGGTGAGAACAAGTCTGCCTCCTGCCTGATCCCAAAGAGCTTATCTTTGACATATGGTCATTTGAATTTTCAAGATAATTTCATTTATTGTTATTGCCTAATCACACCTTAAGCCTTTCCCCAAGTGAGCTAGGTAACAACAGTGCTAGTTTCACTAAGTTTATATAGTATTAGAAACAGTAATACTAGCGCCCCTTGTGGCAGCCTTGAGATCGGCGCTATCCAAGTGTACACGCACCTACCGCTTATTGATGTACTTGGATGGCTCCATATTATCAACTTTACGGGAAGGATTTTAATTCTTGCGCCCCAAGGATACAAAATTCCGTGCGCACACACCAGTGCTCCTCCGTAGAGTACAGTACCTTTTTTATCGAGCTCTGCAGGCAACGTCTCCTGCATATGTTTCCCCTTCATATAGACCGCAATTGAATTTGAGACATTTCCTCCACATCAAGTAATAGCCTTAAACTGCCGCTTTGCTACACTGCGGCGTCCCATTTGTTTAATAGCGCATTCTTCGCTAACCTAATGTAATTGGCAGGGAAACGTAATTTTTTGGTTTACCTCGACCTTTTGTTAATAGCCTAATTCGAAAGATCATGAACATCTGCAGAATATTCCACTGCAAATAAGCAGGCTGTTTTTATTGTGACAATATTTTAAACAATGTTTATCAATAACAATAATAGGTGGATTAGAAATATGAACAATAATTTATATAGGCCTAGCCTACTAAAACCATTCTTGTGATTTCCTTTGTGACGCTATTCATTGCCAACGACTGACTTAATCCGGGCCATTTTTTACGTAAGATTACATTTTACTTGGATTTCTTCATTTCTTCCTTCTTTGTAGTAAATAAAAATGCAAATTTAACATAATTCAGCCATGTGCAAACACCAGTAGCATTACAACAGAAACGTGTCGGGAAACACAATAATAATAATAATAATAATAATAATAATAATAATAATAATAATATCTAATAATACGTCTGTATCATTAAAAAGTAATAATTTTCTTTATGATTCCCACATACATATTTTAAAGTAAAGATTACTGTAGAAAGACTGGGAGAGCAGCTTAAACCAAAAACCTACCTCCACAGGCAGCTCATTCTGGTCGTTGCTTGAAGTCGCGTTCCCTTGCTGCAATGGGCTGCTCCGTAACACCGTAATATGTAAAGTTAAAAGCAGCAGTCCCAACAGCAGCAATAACTCTGCCGCCAAGCGAACCATCCTTTTCAGCCGACCGGTTTTTGGACCCTGCGGTGTAGCAGGGGATGCACCGCCGCCTCCTCCCGCTGCAGAGCCTCCGTTCTCCGGATCCGCCGCGGACGAGGGGCCGCAACACCACTGCGGAGCCACCTCGGGATTCAGAATTACAAATTAAGGGGAAAAGGGGGGAATGAAGTGACAAAAATATTCTTTTGCACTTTGAAACTCCGAACCCCCTGATCCCTGATTTTGATTGATTGGAAATGAGCTTAATTCAATTAAACATTCGCTCAAGTATTCAATATAATATAGGCTTTTTATTCCTCCTTATTTTATTTCGCAAAATCTAGTTTTGGTAAAATTTCCAGCATAGTTATTGAGTCCTTTGATATTCCGGCATGTGAAAAAGTTTGAATAAACTGACTGAAAACAAGTAGCCTTAACCCAATTGATTAATGTTGATCGTAAAAATGAGATTACTCCGAGGCTCTTGGGAGCCGTTTGGTTTTACATATAAACCTACGGAGCAGCGACGATGTTAAAATTATATGTGCAATACACGATGTAATAAGGGGGTTTCAGCACGCAGTTAATTTTGTAGGTGCTGTCGTTCGTGCGAGTCCAGGTGAAGATTCGCATCAGCTCAGACACGCAGATCCCCGGGTCCCCTCTTGTCCACTTTATGTCCTGTGCACATCCTCCTTTGCCTGTCAAAATGCCTTTTCATCAGAATCGTGCCTTAACCGTATGCTTTTCATTTTTGTTGAATTTCAGTCCTTAATGCGGGAATCATTATAATGTTTGCTTGTTCCCGCTCTGCGTATAGATATTTATAAAGTAAACAAATACACCTCCAGCATTTGTAATCTCCTATGTATCCTGTTAGGCAACTTTATAAAATGCTTGGGAATCTTAAAATCATTAATTCCGTCCAGTTCTTACAACAGTGATGGTCTCATGACGTCCAGATAGATGGTTCCGAGTAAGATGATTAGGCGTGAAAAGCATCCATCCTGGCGCGGACGATTTGCGAAGTTGTCTTTCCGCCCAACTTTACCTTGCAGTTGCAGGGAGTCCGCGACCGCGTGTAAATCAGAGTCTCCTCTCACTCGCACGTTGTTTGTATATGACTCCGTCCTGAAATGTTTTTATACTCCTCTCTGCTGGTTTGCTGTCAGATCCCCCTCCCTCCTATCTTTAACCCTTCACCGGCTTTCAAGCAGCCCAGCCAGTAACCCGAGTCGGATTAGCGGAGCGCATTGAAATACTTTTCAATTTAAATGTATTATAACAGAAAACAAACACAACACAGTCCAAGTAAAAAATAATAGTGATAATCATAATTAATTTTTTGTACTTGGGTAATTCTCGGAAGTTTTATATTGGCCTTCCCTTCTAATTTCACTAATATGTATTGCCTTGAGAATATATTAGGTTGGCTGTACAAATTAGACAAAATGCAAATTGACGGGATGAACTAATTTTGGGGTTTTGTTGACTTGGTAGCAATACCACCTGTTATTTTTCTTTTTTATGTATACTTCTTCATGGAATCTATGGAAGAAGTAAAGAGTAACACCAACACCTTAACGAGGTCCGTGAGGCGTGTTACTTTGAAAAAGAGCTGGTTTGATAAACTCCCCCCCCCGGGGCTCCTGCCGCACTGGGCTGCCGGAGCCCAGCCAGAGATGCGCTCATTTTGAAGAGCCGCCGCTCCTTTGCATGTGTAGATGTCCGCTGTTTTGCTACAGACGCGCTTTTCTCCGCACCCCGCCTAAGCAAATGGCTGGCCAAGCCCGATCACCTTTTATGAAAGGTCGTGTTTATTGTGAGCTTCAAAGGGCCACATCCCAGCCTCATGTTATATACACTGTTGGGATTGACTTCCATTGAAACCACTTCACAGCTCACACTTTAAAACAAATGGCTTTTTCTTTTCGGCTGACAGTTTCTCACCTCTGCGAGTATATTGCCGAGCGCTTAAGCTTAATGGCGTCTTAAATTGTACTGTTGCTGATTTTCTCAGCTGACATTTAGCAATAGTTAACCAAAACAAACAAAAAACCCAAACGCCCTTGATCCTCAGTATCTCCGAGAATTTCCTTACGTTAGCTCAGTTAGAAGCCAGGTGGAGATACGGCACTTTTACAGATCATTTACATAGATTGATGCATCGCTAATGGAATTTTGTAGCACATAAACCGGCAGAGGGGTTTAGCTTCTGATCAGTTGCTTGGGAGACGGAAGAGATGCACCCTTGCTGTTGGGTGGCTGGGATTGGAAACCAGTGTCTGCAAGGTATCTTACGGATTCCACAGCGACCCTTCTTGGGATGGACATTGCTTATAAACCAGGATTATTTTTTATGAATCCAGCGAAGCCTCCTTTCGGTGGGCATGTGTACAGTAGCGGAGATCTTAACGGGGACACGTGGCTCATGAGGCCGGCGCATGGGCGTCACTGTGCGGACCCTTTCTAGTCAGTTCCCGAAGGTCCTCTGACAGCTCCGCTCCGCTATTTTCTTGCGGGGTACACTGGCTCGTTGCGTCTGTCCTCGACCACAAATTGATCCTCTTGAAAGGATTCTGGCACAGGGCGTAATTAAAATAAGCTGCTTCGCCGGCCAATTATAGCCTCAGAAACTGACGAAATTTTTTTTGTTTGTTTGTTCGAATTTGCGGGCGGCGGAACTGCCGACACTCACACCAGGGACGACTCGGGGGCTGCTTTAGGTCTTTAGCCAAATTACTAATTACTTTAAATCATGTGCCCCCCCCCCCCCTTTTTTATAAATCTATAGCGACACTCCGACTCAAACGTCAGCCTATTAGAAATACACATATATTGAGACACTCAGGCCAGTGACCGTACAGCTGGCCTTTGCCGCAATCTGTGTATCCACGTGAGCGGAGCTAGAGGTTATCGCTCTGTTTTACACCGCACACCTGTGTCAAACACGCTAAGCTGCTGTGGTGCCCTCTCCACCTCCGAGCAGAAATGTCAAACAGCATCCCTAGCTCTAAAAAGACACTTCAAAGCACCTCTGGGGGTTGCCCTTCCTCCTGCCTAACCCCCTACCCCCACCCCTGCCAAATATACACATATGTACCCCTGCCTTCTACCATGGCAGGGACATGCCATTCCAATCAGTGCATGCTCCGCACAGGCGTGCAGTTCAAAAGAGCGGGAGGGTGGCTGACCGGATCGCACACGGGGCTCCCCTCGGCCGCCTGGCCGCGCGGTCAGACAGATGTTTCCTGCAGCCGCGAGCCGTCTCTCCTATTATCGACCCCTTTACGGGGATTTGGGGCGGGGGGATGGGAATGTGGCCTGACATCTGTGTAGCAGACCCCCGTGCACCCGTTTGGCAAAGCGGGGGCCCAGTGGATCAGCCTCATGCGGCTGCAGCAAGATTCGACCAGAAGTCAGACAGAACCAGGCCTGCTGGATTATTCATGTGACCCAACTGCCTCACTTTGGTTGTTCTGGACACTCTTGCCGCCACTCCAGTCTGACCTGCATGCGACTGTTGTGTTTGTGATCTGGGGTTTAAGCTGTGGAAGGTTGGGTGTATGGGGAAGGGGGGGGAGAGCTTTAGCTGTTGCTGCTGCTGTTCTGCCGGATAAACAACAGTTCTGTGACCAGTGGCAGGTTCCGGCTGAGGCGTGCCTTTTAATCTGGCCCGGGGTGCAAAGGTCCACCATCGAGTAGGCAACTGATGTTCCAGGAGGGGTAGGTGGTGGGGGGTTGGGAGTGAAGCAGGGGATGGAGACAGTGAAACAACACGACGTGTTTATTTTCTCTCCTTCCTACTGCCTGTATCACAAGCTGATCAGCATGGAATGTCGGAGGGGGGATAAATCCACAAATCCTCCACGCTGCCCCGTTCAAAGCTGAGAGGAGCTTCAAATCACACCTCGGGGAGCTGTCCTAGACAAAAGCAAAACAGCGTCCAGCGCTGACACGGCGACTGTAGCGGAGGCCACCGGCAACGCCAGCCACCCTGGGGGGGGGTCACAGGCCCCACGTTTCTCCCTTCAGAGGGGCACCCCCATTTGGGGAGGAAGTGGGTCTTGTGATCTCATTAGCCGCTCGCCCCGGTAGGCTGATAGGTGCTGCATCTTGCTGGGAAGTGGCGCGTTGGGTAACAGCTCTGACCCTCGGACGCCTCACCAGGCAGATCAAAGGGCCACTTGGGCTGCACAGCCCCCCCACCCACAGGGGTGAGTTATCCGGGGGGATAACTCGACCATCGAAGGGGGGGCCGCCCGCGGGGGGAGGGGGGCGAGGGCCGAGGGGAGGGGGG
>JABFDZ020000066.1:6329602-6344967 GCA_019775955.2 Pollimyrus isidori | reverse complement strand
CCCCCCCCCCCCCCCCCCCCCCCCCCCCCCCCACACCCCACCCCCCCCCCCCCCCCCCCCCGCCCCCCCCCCCCCCCCACAATATGGAGACATGCACATTTTGATTTTCAGGAGAATTTTCGTGAGAATTTCATGCGTTTGCTGGGCACCTGGTTTCCATAAGGTCCTTTGGAAACGGAAGCCTGTCTCGATGTGTGCCGTTCTGGTGGGAGACGTATGGACCGTAATGCTGAGCAAATGGACAGGGGACCCAGACAAGGGAAGCAGAACTGGAATGCACATTTACATGCCCTCAGCTTGTGATTCCCCACACTTTTCGAAAGGCATCTGCTAAATGAATAAACCTATGGGAGCCTGCAGAAGGGTGGCTAAATACATGCCAAAGTGAGATAAAAATCACGATAAACTTCAGAATCTGCCTTAAATTGTCAAACTGCGTTATTCCAGGACTAAACAACAAATACGGAATACACAACAAACCGTGTAAATGATAATGTTTGTCCACTTTGGCTCCTGGCTCTGTAATCACCTCGCACTGAAAAAGTCCAACACTGCGAGAAAGCTGGCTGGGACGGAGAACATTTTAAGCCGGAGCTTAGTGCTTATCTGAGGTGAGAAGATACCATGGTGTTGAGCAGTGTGAAATGTCTCCACTCTCAGAGGGGAAATGCGGGACTACGGAGCAGCATTCGGTGGAATAAGTGCATCTGCTCACACAATAACAACCTTCTCAGGTAGGACAGACCTGCATTAAAACTGACAGGGGGTCCCGGGAATAAGAGGTGATTCCTTTTCATTCACAGGTGACAATAGACAGGATCTATTGCAGCATGGAGCCAGTTAAGGATGTAAAAGGCTTTCGGGCACAGATGTGGTCAGAAAGTTGGGCTGGGGGGGTAGGGGGTGCAGTGAGAGATGTCAAGCAGGGAATCATTTCTCAAACAAGACCCCCCCCCCGAAACCCGCCGCCGGCGAAGAACAAAGCCTATCTGATGTGAAACCACAGCCTGGGCAGCCAGCAGCAGTATCCGGGCTTCTGAGGTGGGGCACTTTCCAGTGCTGCGCCTGCTGATGTTCTTGACAGGGACATTGTTGGATGGATTTGTCCATGCCCTGCTGAGGGAGAGGGCGTCGCCCCAGCGCAGTGCAGAAAGCTGTCAGTGAATTGGGGGTGGGCTGGACCGCTGGATCCTCCACTATAAGGAGAGTACCGGAAACCAAGCCAGTCGCTCGAAATGATCGACTGTTCTGTGTCACCACACGCCGCGTGGCCTAGTTCATGGCCTGCAGGACTAGCTGAAAGGCTCCTCAACTGCACTGGTTTGTGAAATTAGTGGGGGGGCTTAATTTGTCTTCCTTTTGCAGCACTATATCGGGCCCGTGAGCTGCTGCCCCCTGATGCCGTCGGCAGCGTCTCTCCTCTCTGTCTTTGGTGACGTGTTTATCATCCCGGGCACCGCAGCTGCTCTAAGACTGTGACACGCACAGACTTTAATCAGATGGAGCCCAATTATGCTGTAATTAAACCCAAATCATATCATATCCATCATTAAATCAGGCAGCGGGTTTAGTCTGGATGGCTTCCCTCTTATCTGGATGTTGTATTCCAGTGATGGACTGACCGTGTTAAATTTAACTCCTGGCACCATGGGGAGGGGGGTGTCAGCTGACAAGCTGTGGGTTTTTTGTTTTAGACTATAACCGATTGTACACTGTGCAGGCAAACGCGGACTGGCACACACCTCCCCCAGTACGCAAACAAATCCCCTTTGTGGTGACTTCCTACTCAGTAACACTCAGTAACACAACAGTGTCTAGCTTCAGTCAAAGAGGAAACCTGAAAAATAACCAGCAAAATGTGACACAACTTAACATAAAGAAGCCCACAAAGATGGTAAAAAGTACCAAGGAGATATTTCTGGAATATCACCCATAGTTTGTTTGTGAGGAGTTAGATTTGCACCACTGTCATCTCAAACCTCCGGGTCTGAATCCCATTCTGCCCCTGTGGAGTTTGTATGTTGTTCCTGTGTTGTGCGCGGTGTACCCTGCGTCCTTTGCTGCCTGAGACAGGCTCCAGACACCCTGCATGAAGGTGGTATGCCTATGCCAAGCAGGTCAAAGCAGGCATCCATGGTCCTGGTCTTCCCCGGGGCGCCTGCCCAGTGGGGCGTGCCCAGAACTGCGTGCTTGGGAGCCATCCAAGTGCCACCCTTATAAAATGCCCAAACCCCCTCAGCTGACTCCTGTAGAGGGCCCTCCAGGCCTCAGAGCTCCACATCCTGTCTTGAAGAGTGATTCCAGCAGTGCTGTCCAATATCCACTATAAACTCTTACTGCATTCATCTGGGATACAAACATGCATGGTCCTGGAGCGCCTCCCACAGTAAATGCTGGGAAATGCGGTCATATGCCTTCTCCAGTGCCTGTTTTAAATATGCACTGCTACCCTGAACTTTTCTAGACATTAGCTGTAGGGGCTGTATGTCTGAACGCAAATGTCCAAGTCGTGCCGGACATCAAACGGACTTTTCCCTACTTGCGCTCTAGTACAATATCCGGGACATTTCTGACTGACCCCCATGTGTGAATGCAGCAGGAAGTTGTCTGTTTAGAAGTTCCCCACCCCCAGGTGAAAACAGCTTGAGCCACGTCCCGCTTCCCCCTCCTGAGGCATCAAACTGTTAGTCAAAACATCTCCGGGGCATCCAAAAGTCGTTTTACATGACCTTTCCACACTCCTCCCATAATCCTGCTCCGCAACTGCCTTAGCTGTAGCTATTCCGCCCTCAAGTCAAGTGACACAACTACAATGTCGATCATTGACTGCGATCTGGTACAATGTACGCTTTTGAACATCCCTCTATCCAAACATGGTCTTTGTTAAAGAAATTCCAGGGCTTACACAGAAGCCCAACAGCAGGTCCTCTCTCGGGTGTAGATGTGCGAGGGCATTCTTTCCAACGACACACCTCAAAGTTTGTCCATCATTTTCCACGTGAAGATTGAACTCCAGTAGGACAACAGAGTCCATAGGCGGTACCCCTTTAAGTACCTCGCAGTCTTTCTCTAAGAAGGTTGGGCAAACTTTTGTTGCATACTCAGCCACAAACAGACAGATTTTTCCTCTCTGCAACTCGTCCGTCGGGAAAAACTCGCATAGCCCTCAGCCTTGACTATCCCCACACATGCCTCCTGGAACTTCAGAGTAGAACACATCCCGATGAACAGCCCTAGTTCCAAGGCCCACGCTAAACTTTGGGGTAAATCCGACCATATCTAGCTGGCGCCTTACTAACCCTAATCCCATCCCAGCCAGAGATGTAATGCCCCATGTTTCCAAAGCCAGTTAGCCGACACCCACTGCCAAGGTCTAATCCAGCTGGGTCCTTGCTGCCCATGCCTGCCTATCAAATGACACGACACCTGGCCCTCACCTTTCACCTTGCTGGTGGGGAGACTACAAAGTGGTCCACGTAGCTTGGGTAGCCACAACTGGGCTACTAAGGACCCCAGACGAGGCTGGTCTGGTCCAGCATGTAGCCATTCCAGCAGCAGCACAATCAGGTTAGATGAATGACCTGGCTAACCAACACCGTCCCCAGACCCTCATAGCGCCGTGGATCATTACGGCATGTGAAACGCCGTGCTAAGCTCAAGATTGTTGCAGGGGCCGCCAGAAAACGCGTATTTAGACGATGGATGTATATTTGTTCAGATATTACCTCCCAGAAAAAAAACAAAGCTGACACATAAAACCAGGGGGCAAAACAATGCTAGAATGGCCCCATACACACACACCCTGTGCAGCGGCCTACTCACTGTTGTGCTTGAAAACGCGGATTGTAGCCCCCGACAGCCTGGAACCCAGTATGAGGGAAGTGTGGTTCAGCTCGTCACTCAGGATCAGACAGCCCTAGAACGACAGAGGCGGGGGAACAGCAGCATCAAAGACTCCGTGCGGAAACAACCAGAGGGGTCGCTCCGCGTCTGCCTGCAGCTGCTGCTTGTGTGTTTGCGGCCCACTGTGAGGGTCAGAACTCTGGGGGCTCGGACCACATCCCCACCAGCAAGGGGCTGTACTGGAGTCTCTGGTTCCTACTGATGTCACAGTGCATTTTATATGACAGGCTGCGGCCCAGGGGAGATGAGATACCGGTCTGTGGCGAGGTGACCCTTCATTAGCTGCTCCCCCTATAGCCTAGGATTTATCCTCAGGCCACTGGCTGCACCCCCCCATATACTCTGTCTAGTCCCATTACCTCCCATAACAGATGCCGTATGTGTGATAGGTAAAGTCAACAGTGCACAGTTCAGGAAAAGAGCAGGGTGGTAAACATCAGTCACCAGCAGTCCTGCTCTCCAGTCTCCAAACAAAAATGAGTATTTCAACGTAAAATACACACACTTAATTACTATTGACGCCATGACACGCTGTCAAAATTCTACAGCATTCTATGTTTTGGGCAAAACAGCGCCAAACCCGCTCGATCTACCTTCAGCGGTGGATGTCATGAAAAAGAAAAAGAGAACACGATACCATCAACTTATCCGGCAGTGCCTCATAAATCGGACCTCAAGTGACCTTCAAAGCGAAGGCCAAACATTAAGTGGTGTGAAGTGCACTGCTAGGATAATTCATAACAGGCACCTAGAAGCAGGACTGAAGTCCCATAAAGCAAGGAAGAAGCCCTTCATCACTGGGAAGCAGGGAAGAGCCAAGCTGGAGTTTACAAAAAAAAGTATATTTTCCACAGACGCATACCCATAAATTGAGGGTTTTGTGGAATCGAAAAATTTGCTGTGGACTCTTAATTTTTTTCCACAGTACATATCAAAGCACAGGTGCAAGAAGGAAAAACCTTGAAATGACTCACCTTGCTCACTAATGCTGGGATGTTCATGGAGTTGGTGGCAAAGCCCATTCCGAAGATCACCGCTGACTCGGTCCCAAGGAACATGGCCACAAGCTCCTCTAGTTCCTCGTGGATGTCTAGGTTACCTGCAGTGGAGGGAAGCAGAGCCGATCACATGGTTCATTAAAGTTGGAAATTCCTATGTGATGAATCCTGGGATGGTCCAGTTGTGTCTGAATTACTACCCAAAGGAGCTCATGTACCGTCTCTGTGCAATGAAAACCACACATCTCCAAAAATGCATTACTTTAGTAGTGTCAAAAGAAACAACGCATTTTCTCAGAAACTACTTTACAAAATAACCCTAAAACAACATAAGGTCCTTAGTACCACATACAGAAACCTTTACACAGCCTCCAATGAACAGTGTAATGTTTTAAATTAACTTGGTGGATTGTTGTCAGTGAGGCAAATGTGATACAGAGTAATCTGGCTGTATATTCACACTTAATCATGACAGTTAGCTAGTTATCTAGCCATCAACATTAAGTTAGCAAAATACTCCATACAAATGGCCAACATACATTAATTACTATCAACATAAATACTGGTTAAATAGATAACTTCATGAAACATCTTTTCGTTGGTCAATTACATGTCAACTGCTACTAATACAGTGAAAACCCAAAAAAGTTTGGATAATGCATAAAGGACAAAGTTTGAATAATGACAATATACTGAGTTGCCACTTTAAGATACGCGTTTGTTAGTGCAAACAGGCAGCGTCTACAAACAGCTCCTGTACCCGAGTTTAAATACTGCATTGACAGCTCAAGAGGTTCACTTACTTTACGGCTAAGCACTGAACGTGATTTAAAATGCTGGGACAAGACTTGGTGGTTCCAGCATCTCAGAAACAGCCGCCCTCATGGGATTTTCATACATAACTGTGTCTACCATTTACTGCGAATGTGTAATGAGTGAAAGAGACCCAGTCAGTGGCATTTCTGCGGCCAAAAACATGTTGTCAATGAAACAGACCAGGGGAGAATGGCCAGACTCACTAAGAGTGGCAGAAATGCCGAACGCACAACTGAGGAACCCTTAAGGTGGTTCTGGAGACTAAAGGGGGACCTATCTGGTACCACACAAAAACACTTAATAAAATACAGTGCATGAGTGCAGATGGGTTATAAGCAGTGCCAGTTAAAACCAATGCAGTGGTTCCCCCACCCCCTTCAAACTACAGCACTGATGCTCCCCCCAAATGTAGTGCAAATCATCGGAGACAAACTGGCTTGCTGAGTCAGCACCCCCACCAAAAGTAAAACCCTGGGGGGGGCGTCATGTCACCCAAAGGGTTAAACAGTACTGGATATTAGCTTTAACACTGACAGTTGAGTATTTAGTTCTGTTTTTTTTGGGGGGGGGGGGCAGGAATGCCTCCTAAACAAATAAAAAAATGTAATGAGGCTTCATGGCATATTCTCACACGTGTTCAAAAGCTTCACGCTTCAACTGCACTTTTGGTTGCATTCAATGGTCTTTACAAACACAGCAAGCAATGTTCTTCCTCCCAGTTAAAGTTAAGCATTCCCCAGTATCGATTACCACTTTCCAGCCGGTGCACCAGTATGATCTGCACATGTCCCAGACAAAGGTGGGACACAGCCTTTACAAACCGCCACCATGACATCAGCAGCAGTGAGTATCACTGCAGTCGCCGTGGCTTCATTTTACTTAAATGCTGCACTGGATTATTTATTTCGCTAACTGAAGTCGTTCAGCAGTGTCTCTTTCTCTCACTCTGCCACTGCTGTGGTTGTTGGCTGTGTCAGCATGCGGACAAGAATCCCCTGCATTACTGCGCTAAGCACGGCTTGATTCACATCAATGAGCAACATTTTCATCTTTACTGCCGCGGTTACTTTTGACAGGTACACCCCCCCTAGAACCCCCTTGGGGAAGACGTGGTTAATTGACCAAAGTGAATCAGCATTTCGTTATTTCCTGAACCAAGAGACAGTTTAATCTGATCCGTTTCTCTCTCTTTTTTTTTTTTTTAAACCAAAAGTGATAGCAAGTAAACATACAGATCAGTGCAAGTCTGCTTGCCCCAAACAAACCAAATTAAAAGACATAATATTCATACAGTTTGGGGAAACCTTGGTATGAGTTAACTGTATTATACTGAAATTTTCAGCACAGAAAAAGGACACTACAGTGGTACCTCGGTTCTCAAACTCACTAAAACTCAAATTTCTTGAAAGTTTGACCTAGAACTCGATCTGAATATCAGAAGTCGAACTGCGAATGCTGACCTAATATAAAATTGTACACGCCAAGAAAGGAGTCATACTACAATGCAATTCTTACTTGAATGCTTTCTTCACAGGCTGGACGATTAACCAAATAAAGCAGCGCAACATTACAGCAACTAACAATACATAAACCACTAACTTACGTGGACTATTACAGCATTTACGTAATCTATTTAAACTTCATTTTACCTGGTAAATGAACTGAAAACCAGTTCTCACTGCTTCATGTGATATTTGAGAGAAATAGCAGATTACGCATTGGAACTGTCTGGGATACAAATGTCATGCGTGTAACTAAACTCTTCAGCCAATAAGGGCAAAGGTGTGTTGTCACGGAGGCGGTTCCAGTTTCTGCAGCCGGGTGAGAGGTCACAATGCATCTAACCATAATGCATTACATCACTGTGCAGATCAGAATGCGTTGCTTTAAGGCAGCTCGAACGCACCTAATGACCGGACTGAGGAAACAAACTGAAATGCAAACTTAATACAGAGGACTAATGACAACAACCAGAAACAGCTGATCACATGGGGATCCCACGCGAGGTTAAGGAGGGGGCGTGGGACATGGAAGGAGCGGGTAATCGGGGCAGGATAGGGGTAAGATCTTTATCCTTTATCGTGGAAGCCATTAAGAAAAAAATGCTCTTCTTGGTTTATCCTATTCATTTTGTGTTTAAATGTGTGAGGACCCTGAGTGGTTTGGGGACTGATTGTTATCTAGTGTTGGCAATTTACATTGTCATGACTCTGAGTGCTATTGCTACACCTGTGAGCCAGTTACACCTGATTCTTCTTAGGTATGAAGCTGATTTGTCCCTTTTAAAATGGCCAGGTTTTGGGGAAAAAGGGGGCTTGTGCTTAGGCGCCGGTGGCATGTTGCCAATAGGTTTGTTTTTGTTAGTTTTTTTTGTATTTGATTTTTGTTTTCTGTATTTATTCTACACTACATGAACCTAACAATGCCTGCCCTTTTATTCTTTTATTCTTATTAATTATTTGGTAAGCTTGTAGTTTTTCTTTTGCTACGATTTTGATCATAACAAATGCTAAAAGGTGTAATTTTGGGGGGCTGGGAACCAATTAATTAGTTTTCCATTATTTCTTATGGGAAAAATTTTATCAGAACTTTTTAGGATTCTATCCAGAGTCCGGAACGGATTAAGTTTGAGAACCGAGGTACCACTGTATTTCACTCAGGAATAAGGTGCTCAGTCAAAATCAGTGGATCCATCAAAAGTAAAGCAAAATGCTGATGACCCAAGATTTCCAGATGATAGGGCATCACGGGTTTGCAGAAACTGATAAAAAAGGAGAAGCTCATAAACTTAGAGGAAGAAGAGAAAACGTTCTTCAACCACTAAAACTGAAAACTGGAAGCAAAGCATAAGCATGTTAAAGATGGAAACGAACCTAGCAACAGCTAAATCTGAGAAAGGTCCCCGCTATTCACTTCCTTAAAGGAACACATGTCAATACATGTCAAAGTAAAAATGGAGGCTGAAGGTGGCTGTAAGGAAGTCGAACGGCTGTACGTGGGAACAGGTAAGCGCCAGGTGAGCCTTCACAGAGTAAACAAAACTCGTGTCTCTTACTGCTAGCTAGGAGCTTAAAACAGCCCCAAACGACAGCTAAAGATTGACTTTTCTCTCCATTATAGTTTGCTGAATAACTCCCTATAATTAAAAACTCATGAGGAACGATCGGTCCACACTCAATCACAAAAAGCAAATTAAACCTGATGGACAGTACGCTTGCCTATTCTCAGTCGAGATGATTATTTAGGTGTAATAAGGTGAAGCTTTCGGTGCCAGGACGACCATTGTGGTTCGACATTATACTACACGATTCTTCATATATTTACTGGTCAGTTAAACATTACTGTTCTTCTTTATCTTGTTCACTTGTGTAATCATTACATGGGGGGGGGGGGGATTCCTAAATAATGACTACAACTCTGTGAATGACTGACACAACGGGCTCTCCACACAGAGACACACCCAGGACAAGCTGAGCCAATTCTGTTAAAGGTCACTACCCGTATTCCGGCCTTGCCTGACTGAACTCTCAGCGGCGGTGAGAGCACACACGCTAACGTGCAAGGCGCGGCACATGTCGACCCACGGGGAGTTTCTGAATTCACCCTTTAAATTCCTGCTCCGACTCCATAAATAATTGTGGCTTAATAAGGTCCCAGGAGAGGTGGATCCATGGCGTGTCATTCCTCTTTTTCTGCTGAACTGCAGGAAAAACGCTACATGGCAAATGGGAAGTAAAGCTGTCTGGAATAAATTAATAGAAAAACAGTGAGACAAATAAATGAAACAGGTAGATCTGTCCTTTCATTTTTGTGTGACTAACGACAGTGCAATCGTATCTGTTTCTCGATCTGTCCGGAACTTCACCTGTGCCTCTGAAGCAATTTCATGCATGTTCTGTGCCTACTGCAAGGAAATAAATCTGGTTTGTGCATTTGATATCAGCTCGAGGCTAAAGAGGAACCTCATCCCCGGGGCTCGTCCCAACTCCAAACCTTCTAACGAGCCGAGCATGACCGTCAGAAACATTATTTCACATTAACGAATTCCGTTTGAGTTTGGGATGAGCATGCGTTGAGCACTGCCTGACGGGGATGCCCTCTTTTCGTCACATGTTTCCAATTCCCGGACGGGCCGTCTGTTGTCACGATGTTCCGGAGCGTCGATTAGAACGGCGCTGAGTGCAACTGCCACAAAGACTCGGGAACAAATGCAGAGCTGAGGCTTGCCTGCTTCTGTGAGTGACACATAGCTGGTCTGAATTAATATGGCATCTTCTGGGAGGAAAATAAGCGCCACTCAGCCTCCGACCGAACTTTCTTGGGCCCAAGTGGGTTCCAGAAACCCTCCCCCTACATAATTCTCTGATTTGTAGGCATGAAATTCTGATGTATGTTTTTAAGCAGGCAGAGACGGAGTCATATATCAAAAGGCTCTGGGCCATTAATAGCTGGTTTCCCATCAGCATTGTCGCTGAGGAGAGATGACAGTCTGTACTCAACACTGGCTGGATGCAAACCATCTGCAAGGTCATCTTGTGACAGTGCCTACAAGGGAAGGCTGGCTAGGGTGCTACTCCGAGGTGATTAGTGAGGCGACCGATGTGTGAAAGGCATCAAACTCATGCTCTTCTTCCCAGAACAGCATATTCTCACATTCTCCTGCATTTTCTTTTCGCAATCGCTCATCGTCAGACTGCTCTTTACCCGAAACCTGTGCAGCTGACTCTTAGGGAATCCAGCTGAGAATTTAAGCTACATAATGTAGAGGTGTTTGCAGTGCGTGAAGACATTACTGACCATATTACAAATGGTAGGAAACAGAAAAAAAGGTAAGATGTATTATTTCATTCTGAAAAAAATCCAGATATTATAATGCATTTGCACTGAGGCACGGAACTTGGCACGGTACGATTTCTGGAACAAGCATGTTAGATCAAAAGGGTCAGGTTTAGTTAGCTGTGAAGGCCTGGGCTGGCAGAGCCTATGAAACTCTGCTAACTTAAGATGCTAATTTGAGCTTTCAAATACTTCTAAAGTACTTTGGATGGGAAAAAGATACAGTGACCAGGACAGCTGGGCACTCACCCATTTCCTGGCGGGTGCTGCAGACCCCAAGCCCATAGTCCACAGTGGTCTCTGCCACCGTTTTCAGGAAGTCGGCGTTGTTCTCTGCAAAGCCCAAATAGTTGTAGGAACCCATGTTGATGACGCCATGTATTGTTTTTCCAGTGAGCCTGCAAAGTACGCAAAACTAGTGAGACGGGCATCACATCGCAGCATTTCCAAATTCCATTCACCCCACAGGGAAATACTGTCTGCTCTATGAAAAATGGGTGGATTTGGCCCTAAAATGGTACCTGAAGGTCCAGTTATAGTCATCTGTGACCCTCTCCATCAGATCGAATTCTGGGCCCGGCAGGCTGCATATGGGACGGTTCCAGTTGTCTCGAACCCTCATGTACAGGTTCCGTGTATAGAAGTTTTCAAAGTCTTGATAAAGAGGAACAAAGTCCTGTACACAGATCAATAATAAATGCCTTTTGATTATCATAAAAATCTGTTAGCATACTACTTAATTGGCCCAATAATGCATGGTAAGCTGTAGCATGTAGACACAAATCAGAGTCAATTTGCCAAAAATAATTTTGTGATACACCGAGCGGCTCTCTCCACAGATACTTGATTTCAAAATGGCACCATTTCTCCCAGTCCACATTAAGCACATTTTGTAACCATTTTATGGGTCTACTTCTGGATTGTTTGCGGGATGATTGCACTCTGATAAATGCGCCAGTTTGACCTCAGGTACAAGATATCGAAGAAAAAAGAACTACCGTACCTAAACAGTTCGAGAGCCTGGGTAATGAAGTTCAACGAAAGGGTTACTGTGTTTTGCATTGTTCCACAAGGGCAAGTTCCAAAGGAGATTTTTTTCCCCCCCAATTCTATTTAAAGTAGAACTAATATCCCTTTAATCTGTATCTTTTTTGCTTTATAATTAGTTGCAAGTCTATCCTGTTTCCAACATAAGCCTTCCACCTCGAATGCAACCCGAAGAGACAGTCTCAAAGAAGTGTTTGCAGGATCAGGAGAAATGAGTCAGTCAGCCCAACACAACAATCTGAAATCCACTGGGTATTAATTACGTCTGCACCCTGTTTACCCTGGCTTTTCTGTTTTTTTTTCCCCTCAGAATAGCAGCATCTCAATCACTAAGGCAGATCGAACTAGTGCCTCTGAGAAACAAGCATTTGAATACCTGAAGTGATTTTGCTCCCCCCCCCCACCCCCAAACAAAAACATAATTGACAAAGATGGTTTTACTTCGCGAAATCCGCCAGGGAAGATGGGCTACCCAGTGGGCCGACTTATCCAGCTGACCTTCTGTTCTTCCCTTTCTTGGGCAAGGTGACATTTCTCGAGGCCGACTGCTCTCATGAAGTCCCGAAGATAGCCGAAGAGGGTGACGAGTCCAAACCCCAGGTATGTGAAGACAGCGACGTACATCGGGGGCTGTTCAAAGCCCTCCGTAACCCTCGATCTGTGGTGGAGTCCATTTGATATTCCATTCTCCTAAAGTAAATAAATAAAAACACATTAACAAGTAAACAACTATTTCATTTAACCATGACCACTAATCATCACATGTAGAGTGGCACTAGCACACGTTGTCGCCAATTCCCCTGCAGTTTACATATTTATCAAAAACTTTTATTTGAATTGATGTTTAAGGGAAGATCTGACAGTGTCTGTGTAGCAATTAGTAAAGTTATGGCCTCCTGTGCTTTAGGGCCCAAGGGTGACGTCAATGCCCGTCAATGAACTGGCGACCTTGGAATCAGAGGCACAGAACCATAACCCACACACAGTCAAGTGGCAGGAAATGAAAACGGTAGGGTTCTAGATTCGTGTGCAAAGGGGGTTAAAATATGACATTAAAGGATAGTCAACTGGTATGTTGTTTCAGCTCATAGCTGGCTAAGTTTCACTTGCACAGCATCCATTGTCGAAATATCTTCCCCGTGATCTGAAGGGTTCATTCCTGTACAATGATGTTCTGCTTCCCGTGGAACTGATAGATGACAGTTAACAGGTAATTTCAGCAGCACGGGATGTTTATCCTACATCAAGCCACGGTACAGCTGTTTTGAAGTAATAATGGGGGTGGAATCCTAAGTGCAAAAATGAGATTTGAATTCCTGTAGAACAGGTATCGACCGGCAGAACACGTCACACCATATTTATATGTATGATGCTGCCAATCTGTTTGTTTTTATAATATCTGTCTTTGACTTCTATCTATCCAAAAACCTCGGCACTTTATGCCTACTAAATGTGCAGAATTTAATACGACATTTTTGTGCCGGCACACAACCCTACTGTCCAGAGTCATTACACAGATTTACTACATATATTATTCTCATTTACACTATTAAAAACTGCTCGCTAGCATGACATTTTATGCTCACGTGTGATACACCAAAAACGAATTTCCTCTTCCCGGTTTGAATGGCAGAAGATGAGAAACTCAATGCATTTGGCCCCTTTATGTCACACTTCACGCGTGCAAATCTTTATATACGTAGAATAAAACTGCATAGTTTTGTACATAGACAAGAGCAGACACTGATAATTTTGCTTTCGGACTGGCAGTAACATTGCTAAATGGGAACAAGGATGTGTGTGCGTGTTTGTTGCAGAGGCGCGCCTTTTGCGGGGTTAACAGGTAGCATTTTTCCTCATAGCTGCAATGCAATCTGGACACTGCGTTCGGACTTTGATGATAAGATCCCTGGCAGTGGCGCAGCGGCTTCCATCGTATTGCCCCGAGGTAGCCGGCGAGCTAGGTTACCTTCGGCTCAGCAGGATACCGGAATAAAGGGAGGTGTAACTCCCATCGCGGAGCCGGCAGACCAAGCCTTTTGACTAAATCATCGCGCCAATAAGTTAATTATACAGCACTTTTAATTATTTTTGCTGCGGATAATGGTCTCCAGCTCGCTTCTTTACATTTCAATCGCACACTTAACTCCGTAATAGTCACACTGTCGTGTAATTGCACAAACGTAACATCCCCGTGCATGTAAAATGATAGGCAATTAGTTCCCTATCACCGGATCTTCCTAACAGACTTATTTTTACTCCGAAACATATTAAATGAGATTACCTGACAGCTCCTGTGGAATCCATTTTTCGAGGTGGTACTTTTCGAGTGATCCTGGCTTGCTTGAAATGTTAGGCTCCCGTTACGAGGAAGATCAGCCATTCTTGCCATGCCTCTTCAAGGTGTGTACACTGAACTAAATACAGGAAGTTTTTGTTCTTCACGCTGTACCCTATGTATGAAACCGGTTGGTTAGGGTAATAATGGTGGAGGCAACTTCCTTATCTGAAGTTTCCCATTATCCCAGGAAGTCGGACAGAGCCGGCGATCGGTTTACTAATTTTATAGGTACCGACTTCGATAGATTCCAATCGGTCCGCCTGTTACGTTTATTTATAGTGGCTTGTTTGTCGATCTCCAAAAGCATAACCTTTGCTCCGTGCACTTTGGCGAAGTCGACAACAATCTGGCTATCCCATTTAAGTAAGATGTTTTTCCATCAATTATTAACTCTTTAAGAAGTGCGGCTTATGCTGCTTAACAGTTAACGATTTAATTCGGGTACCTTTGGTGATTTAATCGCGTAGAAACAGGAGTGCGCTCTTAGGAATACATATCTGATCCGTCCATGTGCACCTGCATCTGCAGAAAGTTTCACATTTTTGAACGAACCAGGTTAAACCAGCCTCCACTGATTCAGAAACAGCATCACGGGCAAGTACAGTACATATATAATCAGATCTATGGCAAGATGAATACTAAAACGACACCGTCGTGTTACTGGTGGGTATAGAGGCTGGGGCTGAAACTAATGGTCGCAGCAGCATATAATGGGCACGTAGTGTCCCTAGAACGACAATCACACGCCGGTTCTATCAGAGATTTAGCAACTTACAGCTCGCCCCCGGTTCTGCAGTGGGTTGGCACCACATCACCGTGACCCCCCACCACGATGGTGCAGCCACCCCCCCTCCCCCGATCGGGGCCTGTCAGCCGTCACACCTGCTATTACCGGCCTTAGCTATTTTAAATAATTAGCATAGCCTGTTTTTTGTTACATTTTCCGGGGTTTTTTGTCCAGTCTGAATAAATGTAATTTTGGCCGCTAAGCTTTTACATTATTAAAATGATCTTTGACATGATTGATAATTATTTTAAAATTCTTAACTTTGTAAACAAAATGGCTGCTAAACATGCCCAAATCGTTCCCTCACTGTCACTGTACTTTGTTTTACATGAACAGCTTTCATTTGAGAATGTGTGCAAGTGTAGCAAGATCTTATGGGGTGCAAACCTAAAACGAGCAACATTTTATTTATAGGCAGAACAGCATGTAAAAATTATTATTACTGAAACCATGCACTTGATAGATCCAGTTGAAATTTTATCTATGCCAGTATGTTCAGTACTGAAATCAAAATCATCCTTGGACTTTTTTGTGACTTTACTGGATTTGACTGCCCATGCTTCATCCATCCATCCATTATCCAAACCGCTTATCCTATTGGGTCGCGGGGGGTCCGGAGCCTATCCCGGAAGCAATG
>JABFDZ020000066.1:6310194-6320863 GCA_019775955.2 Pollimyrus isidori | reverse complement strand
CCCCCCCCCCCCCCCCCCCCCCCCCCCCCCCCCCCCCCCCCCCCCCCCCCCCCCCCCCCCCCCCCCCCCCCAACGCCCCCAGCTGGGGTTAAGGAGCTTCTCCGGTTTATTAGGAATATATATTTTTATGGTTGATTGAGAAGCTTCTTGGAGAAATGGAACTGATCGCCGGATGGACATCAGTTTGGATGCCAGGGCCGTCGGGTTGGGTGGCTGGATTCAGTTGGCACGGCTGGCAGGGCCTGGGGTGGCGGGGGGGCAGTGTCAGCTTCAGAATGGCACGTTCCTCGGTGGGACTGCTTCCTGAAGATTTGCCAGCAGTCTGAGGGTTCGCTCGACCCGTGCGCTGCCACAGACAGGCCTCATTAATATGCATCCTCATTAACATATATCATAATTAATATGCATCCTCATTAACATATATCATAATTAATATGCACACTCATTAACATATATCATCATTAATATGTATCCTCATTCATTCTCATCCACGTGCATCTATCTACCCAGACGTGAGTTTGTTTCACGGAGTGGTGTACAGTACTTGGATATCAAGGGGAGCCGGGGCCCTCTATCTGGGGGACCTCAGAGATGGAAATTGGGTTGGGGGGGCAGGGCATGGCCCTTGGTAACAAGTTGTGCTAAGCCTTATCATCACTGGGAAACCAAAGCCTCTATGTGAGGAATTATAACGAGCCAAAGAAGTGTGATGAGCACCGTGTCAACAGAGTAAAACAGCAGTCAGTTTTTTTTTTACCTTCCAATTGCATCAGAGCTTTGCGATCGTGGCTCCCACCCAAGCGGCATCTGGCGCCTTCTGAGAAGCGACAGCAGCCGTCAGCCTCAAAAACAAACGCCAACGTACCTTTTGTCACGGTACCACTTCGGCCACATTAACTGCCTCGCTGCTGCTCCGCAAGACCCTAATTAATTTGCATGCGTGTCCGTGATCGTCGCAATTCGAGGTGCAGATGTGCCTCTGGTGCATTTTGCAAGATATCATTTGAAAAGAAAAAAAAATAGGAAGATGGCACAGATTTTATGGTTACATTATTATTATTTTTTTTTATAATTCATTTTGGATTTTTCAGGGTAAAAATTTTCATCTAGTTTATAGAAATTCAGGAAATGCTCCCTTCATGACAGGTCAGTTCTCAATGAGCTTCACCTCCTCTTGAGACGTGAACTCACAACCTCCTGGTCACAATGTCGGCCGCTTAACCAAATGCCAGCTGCCCTCTCTGTCAAAATATGTGCATTTCTTAAGTGCTAGGTTTTACACAACAGGCTACATGCACGGCGACGCAGGCCAGGCCTTCCCAGTGGGCTTCGCGGGTCACCCTGCCGCTTGCCAGGTCTGCGAGCAGCTCTTGGCCGCCTCCCGTGATGCATGCGGCTTCCCACCTCGTTTGCCGTCTGCCTCTTCCCTGAAAACAAACAGCTCAGAAGAGGAAGAGGCTTCTCAGCAGGAAGAGGGTTTCGTAAGCTTTTTTCCTCCATGCTGCCAGCTTTTACAAGAGTGTCGACTAAACAGACCTCAAGAGCATCAAATGACGCATTTTGAACGGTGTCAGAACGTGCTTGGACCATTATTGCGTCTACCAATGATTGTCTATTATGTATGGTTACCCTTTAAGGGCATGCAATCAGACTCTGTTTTTGAGGTGCAACCTAGAATGATGTATTCATATTTTTTAAATTTCTATCCTGGTTTTTTCATTCTGATTTGATTGGTACAGACGTAGCCACTTGATTATCTTTGCGTACTTGGTACCACTCTCTATAGCACCCCCTCCCCTGCCGCTATCTTTGCCCTGGGAAAAAGGCCAACTTGGAAAGACAGAGCCCCTCCCCCCCAAAGTGAAAAGTCTGGCATAATGAACACCTTGTTTGAACCACTCAACGCAGGATGGAACTGAATGGCGGGTGAAGCTGAAAATGCGTTATAATAAGCATCGAGCAGCCGTACTTCTGAAGATAAGGCTGCGGTCTCGTGAGAACAAAGGCGAGGGGAGGAAGAGCTGAAAATGACAGACAGAAGTATGTAAGAGGTCTCCCTGGGTCCCAGAAAATTCACCGCACAGAATCTGTTAGCGCTACAATCCTGGCCTTTTAGACAGGCTGAAAGTGTCAGTGATGGACTCCACAAAGGAAGACCATATGGGCCAGTTACTGCAGGCCCCAGGTCTGTCATCCAGAGGACACTGGGGCGCGATCCATGAATCCCAGGTGCCAACTGGTCACAACCTCGCGGATTCCCGTCGGAGCACTAACCTGGAAACTAGCACAGACAGCTGACCGGCTCTGGATGCTGTCCCGCTGGTGACCATGGGGAGTTGGGGTCACCTGGGGTGGCGTATATTGGACCGCTGGCAGCCTTGCGTGATTCATGTTCCCTCCATGGGGGGGGTGTTTGATAAGTAAAATGAGGTGAAAGAAAGTGCTCTTAGCTATGTCCTCCAATGAAGAAGTGCGGCAAAGATTATTAAGGACAACACAGGAGACGAGAATGAAGCAGTAGACAGGGATGAATCAATATGGATGGACTGCAGTCATTTGGAGGTGAAGGAAGAGGAGGACTTTTTAATAGCTACACAAGTGAAGAGAGTGGAATTACGCTGATTATATGCCAGTCCCTCTGTGTGAGGGATGATGGATTCAACTCCTGCCTTCATCAGAGCGCTGTATGGGCAGGTTGTGACGACATCGTCCTCCAACCTGGGCTACCTGGCCGTCCTTACAAATCTAGTTTGCTTTTCCCGTCTGGTAGCGACAGTAGGGTACTCTGTAAGACCGGGTGGTGAGAAATATGCCAGCCAATAAAAGATTCCCCAGAGAACGCGGACATATTGAGTTTATAAAATACAAGCCCGTTTCAGGTAGAAATTAGCCAATGAATACCTCCTTTAGTTGGCTTTAATGGATATATTAATGTCCTGGGCTGGTCCGTACTAGTGTATTGCTGTGGGACTGCTGCCGAGCCACATTACTGTATTGAACCTCTGCTACAGGTAATAAAGCTTGTCAAGGCTGTTTGCAGGCAACTGTCTGTGGGATAAATACACTGGAACTGCATTCACAATAGCTGTAAGATGAAGATTTTCACACAATTTGTAATATTCCTGAAAATACAAATAATTCTGAGCTACATATATCTATGTGTGTGTATAGTTTTTCTTTAAATGCGCCACTTCTGTCCTTTGTCAATGCCGTCTACCTCTGTGGCTATTTGCACATTCCTTCCTGTTGCACCCCCTTCACATTGCATATTTTTTGTTTCACTCCCCATGTCTTTCGTCTTGCACAGCTTTGTGTCTTATTGCACTGCTGATTTGTCCTGTATTGCACTGCTGATTTGTCCCGTATTGCACTGCTGATTTGTCCTGTATTGCACTGCTGATTTGTCCCGTATTGCACTGCTGATTTGTCCTGTATTGTACTGCTGATTTCTCCTCTCATGCACCTGCCCCCCCATAACACTGTGTTCCTCAAAATACATGAGATAATAATAACTATAAAATTTAACTGCTGCCTTTCATATCACCTTTTAAAATCCTAGAAAAACTGTCTCCATCAATCCCAACAAACAAATAAATGAATAAAATGAAACACCATTATTATTTATTCACCTTGGTGTGAGCTACAATCTCCGGATAATTAGAGGCGAGGAACCCCCCCACCCCCATGTATACGTGCAGGTACCCCAAATACGTCCTCGTGAAATGTATTCACGGCAGCACACTCGCTGAGCTCTGTTAAGAGTGTGAAGGTTTTCATTTTACCGTTACCGTCAATTACCGTATAAGGTTCCTGCTGTTTTGTTCCCTTTATTTTGTTTTAAAGGTGTCTTATAAAAAAAACCGCATAGATAGATAGATAGATAGATAGATAGATAGAATTACTTCTTATATGACTTTTGAATGTTGTCTGATCAGGATTGACGCATGAATCTGGGCTTTCTGGAGTATTCCATGCTTACACCTTATCTATGGATTGCTTGTATAAGGTTATATGCACTGAGCCTTTGGGTCGATGGCGCTGCTCATTTTAGCTGACTGAGTGAATCAGGCCATAGAGCCCCTAACACGACGCTGTAGTTAAGGCCCGTGAAGTGGGCGCTTTGCGTCTGAGGTGTGTTTCTCTCTCGCTGCTGTGGGAGAGGTAAAGATGGGGGGGGGGGGCATACTGGGAGGTCACCTCTATGGCGTTTCATGAGGAAATCAGACATGGCCCCTGTCAACTCAGGTCACTCTTGCGGGGGGGTCCATGGTAGAGCGGGAGGAGACCCACATTCTCTGCCACGGCCAGGCGGGATTAATTAATGTCATCAAAATCTGCCAACAGGGCGATGAAAGAGGTTCGCTGGCCAAGGGACGGAATGACTGCGATCTATCTTTAGAGCGTGCCGCTTTGAATTCTCACAGTTCCAGTCTGGCTGAATGTGCGGAGGAGAGATATTGTCTTTCAGTGCTTTCATACTATGAGCGTTGAACAATCCCATTTATTAATATAAAATATTATAAAAGCAGGGCGGTGAGAATGTGTGTGGTGTGTACACGTGTGTTTATGTAGTGACAGTGGAACCTGAAAAGAGATAATCTTAATTTCTTTTATATAATTTTGTATTTGTGTGTGTGTTAAAAAAACTAGTTATTTGACTCGATTTAGAGCTTGGGGACTGTTATGATACCGACATACTGAACAGATGCTCGACCGTGGAAAAAAAAAGAAGTTGATTTTGAATAACATTAATTTGTGACTTTCCCACCAGCTGTCACCCAGAAACGCTCGTTCGCCACCCTGTGCTCACTCTCGTAGCCCCCCTCACCAGGCGCGGCTGCAGCCAAACCAAAAGGGGAAATTTACAGTTTCGCTTACGTGAGCACTGGCTGTTATTTACGCGGGGAACACAAGGCCACACCCCCCGATGCACTGAAAATTCGTTTGGCGATAGGGTGACAATGTGCTATTTATAACCACTGGTTTGGCCCTTTTGCTAACTGTTCATTTAACCTGTTTTGATGGCGTTTATTTTTTAAAATCTGTTTTATTTATGCGTTTTCAGGACTGACCTTGTGAAACACCTTGTCTCCAGAGGCAAATAATTCTGCACTTGGTCAAGCCTGAAAAGTCTTTATTTTCCCGATGTGAGTACGTTTGTGCGTGTGCCTAAATGATGTACCCTTTTTTTTTCATTACCCTGTATACTTCCGTTTTCAATATTAGTGGTTAGCCCACCGTTTTGTGAAGACATTTTAATCCCTTCTTGCACACACATACTGCAATGCCCATCACTGAATGAATTGGGACGCCGTGTTTTAGTTACATAATTCTTAGGCTAGCTTTACAAACATCTTCTTGGAGGGCATGTTGAGGAAACAGCTCAGGCTAGTGTAATTTCCCTGTGTCTTAAGATAATTCAGAAAAAGGGGAAAACTATTGATAATGCATTAAGCTGATTAATTGGACTCGGTTCTGGTGGCCAACTGGAGTCATTTTAATCAACTGTGGGGTGTGTGTGGGGGGGTGGGTGACGCTTCCTGAGGTTTCCTCTGTGGTGCAGCGCATCCAGGCTTCCTGTCATTGCCTCGCCCATTAGACTGGCTCTTAAAGCAATATGTATGTAATTTTTTTTTTCATTTACAGGTAAATGGTTTATGACGGGCTTGGGGCAGTAGCTTTGGGTAGCTATACCCTTCACCCGAAATACCTTCGGTCGCTCCAGCCTCTACATAAAGCAGTCCAAAGTGATTACCGGGACAGCTGCTGGGACTATGCTGGGATTCCTACCTATTTTGTGGTCCTGACCTTTGGAAATATCAGAGATTAAAGCTTTAATTATTGATGACGGCTGGTGGCGTTGGCGGTGGATCAACCTCCTGAATTGTCACCTGTGACCTTTTTATGCAAAAATGCCGGGAGTCAGGACGATGTTTACGCGCGGGGCGCATCTCAGGGAAAATGAAAAACAATGCGGCGTTAATTTGGTGGCATGAAAGATGGCTGGGGTGACATCGTCTGCAATGACATGCCGGTGACTCCTGCCCCATGGCCATCTGCCCTGTTTTTATACAGCTTGGTGTTCCTCCATATGCAAAATCGCACACACAGTAATAATTGATGTGCATTCCCTCCCCCCCAGCTGGGCCATTTATATTGTAAAGGTGCCTCTCGCTTGTCAGCAGTGCTGGTGTTGTACTTCATTTAGTGGAAGATGCATTGTTGCCACTGTCTCCCTGTCGTTACTCCCTAATTACATCGCATGGAAATACTGAACTCATTTCTCTAACATTTGTCCAGTGGATGCGACAGTCAATAAAGGTTGTGGGCAGCCTGTCAGCTGCCTCCTGGAACAGTAAGGACTTATGTCTTCTGTGGCGTTGGCTTCCTTCACAAGAGCTTGCCTTTTAGCGGAGGCTAAGATAGCTTGTATTGCTGCTTTAGGTAATACGTCAATGCAGATGCTGCAGTTTATCATGGCCCAGCTGCTCCTGCAGATACTGCAGCTGCTGCAAATGCAATTAAAGCCCGGTCACGCAGGTAATGCTGCTTCTATGAACAGCTTCGGTGAGTCAGGTCCTGGGGCTCTCCTAGTGGGCAGCTACATCGCTGCGCATGCAGGCTGTTCCCCCCTCTTCCTGCAGGGGCATGTGAAGGTCCTGCGATGGATGATGCCCCCCCCCCCCCCATGCAGCTTTGGCCAGCCGCTGACCCTGACATGTGCCAGATGGAGGGCCCGGTCAGGAAAACTGTGCCACCAGAGGTCATGACCTCATTGCGGAGGAGGAGCCAAATATGCGGGATGAAAGCAGCACGAGCACAAAGGCTTAAGAGCTGTAGATTGGTGCGGGAAACTGCAAGGCATTCTGGGTGGATGAGGGGCATTGGGAACGGGAAGGGGATCAGCTCGTCCTTCAGATCTACTGGCTGACAGACCCATGCCCAGTAAAGGTTACGGAGATCCCGAAGATTCACATGGAGGGGAAATCCATCTTCTCAAATGGCACATTCCCTGAATGCCCTTGTCATTCGTCAGTGAAATCGGAACAGACGCCCTTATGATTTATTGGCACCCCCTGTAATGTCATTTTTTTTTTTTAAATCCCTGGAGCCCCATTAACGAAACTCTTTATAACCATTTGAACGCCAAAAGCTGAATGACAGGTTTATCCATTCAAAAAAGAAAAAAAAATGAAAATCTTTCAGTAGAACGAATCACACTTCCATTGATATGCAGATTAATTTTCGCATCTAACAGCCTTTACATCAAATGTCATGTGGTAAAATACAATAGTGTAGGTAAACATTAATTAAACCAATAAAATACCCAGTTTCAAACAATACATGCTTATCAAAAGAAGCAAATTAGATTCCACAGGGACACTGAGGAGAATAGCATGACATTTCCGGTGGGCTGCAGAGAGCTGAAAACGCTACTGGCTTAATTATTCTGCATGCTGCAGAATAAATTAAAATTGCATATCCCTTTCGTGATGAGAGTGACGGCGGTGGTGAACGGACTGCATGGTTCCTGGTGGGAGCTTCTGGAGATGTTAGCTTCTGCGGAGCCCGACAATTTTGTGTCACTGAACACACGTCAACTATGCATAATCTGCTGCCACCTGTCCCCCGGAAACGTTGAGAATCGATCTCGAACATTGCAGTTTCCACTAGCTTTTAGTATTTATCATGGGACAGCATCTTCAACTACATAGAAACCATAACGTCTGTATCCACCGGCTGATCTGAAGGCTGTAATCACAGGTCCTAGGTCTGTGTTTTACTTTGTCGACTTATTTTCGAGAAGGCAGGGTTTGCTAGCAGTGTTGGGCATTTCAGGTGCAGAAGCTGCACATTCAGACCAAGATTTTGTTTCTACCAACCAGTTGAGCAAATTCACTCACAGAGTACTTAACCGGTTCTTAGAAACAAAATCTCAGTCTTGATATGCAGAGGTGTAAAGTACTTGAGTAATTTTATTTTATTACTGTACTTAAGTATTATTTTTGGGGATTTTTACTTTACTTGAGTACAACTAAAAATGAATACTTTTACTTAATTACATTTTTAAAGAAAAAAGTACTTTTTACTCCTCACAATTTTATTTACAGTCAAAAAGGAAATCATTTTAAAATACAAATTTTTGGAGATCACTTCATTCTATGTTCCTTTGCTAACAAACCATTTAAACTGCGCTGTGATGTAAAGCTCACGTAATAAAATGTTAAGAATGCGTTTCATTTTCTGTAAATTATTTGCTATGGTAACGTTAGTACTGTAAGTTCACAAGAACTTTGGCAGCCCTAGGTGTACTTCCGCGCTCTCATTGTACTTGAATTCCTGCAGAGCTATGCTTGACTCTCACAATTTTGAAAATCGGCTTCTGCTTAAGTTAAATCAGAGGTTTTACAACTTTGAGTTCCATGTTGCATATTTGCATTACGAGTACCTTGTCGTATAATTAAATGGTTAAATCTAAACAATTCTAAAGCAGGATCAAACCTTGCATGTGGTTCATTCACTTCACGTTTTTAGAGATTAAAAACGTAAACAAGAATCTCTAGTTTTCATGCTTGCTTTTACTTTTAATACTCAAGTACATTTTTAATGTGGTACTTTTTCACTTTTAGTTCTGGCTGAATACTTTTAATTGAGTAAAATTTTCACTCAGTACTTGTACTTTTAACTGAGTTACATTTTTGAGTACTTTTTACACCTCTGTAGATATGTAGCTTCTGGACCTGCAATAACCAGCAATGTTAGGTAGCAGCAGGAGCAATCAGGAGTTAAGGGTCTTGCTCAGGTGCCTAACAGTCGACCCCGGAATTTGGGCTGGCATCCTTTCAATCACAGACACGCCCATCCTAACGTGCTGAGTCACACCGCAGGTGTGCTGTGCGCTGGCTCCTCCAGAGAATGTGCGCCCCACGGCCTTTGCTGAAACGTCCCAGAAAACGACCGGGTGTGCCATTTAAAGTCAGCAAGCAATAAATGATAATGATAATAATAATAAACGACTTAGCATGTGGTGAGTGATGGACCAAGACAGCCATGAATGAGGGGGAGAGGCTCAGCAGGACAGGAAATCCCAGGCCATCGGCATACATCCTGGCTGACTGGGGAAGGACAGTAATCCGTCACTGCCGCCTAGGCACGTGTCACGCCGGCTGTGGGAATGTGAACATCACATGCCTCTCCTGAAGCCATCTGCATGGCCATCCGACCTTGTGCTACAATTTTTTCCGTACATTTTTTTTCTCGCTCGCCCTTTTCTTTAATCCTCAGAAGTCAGCGGCAGATGGTTTCTTGGCCGCCTGAACGAACACCTTGATTTGTAAACATCTGTCTGAGGGCTTCGGGGATGCCATGTGTCCCGCTCAGAGCACAAGAGGCCATTTTTAGCATTAATATCATAAACTGCAGCAGATGAGCCAGGAGATGGAGAATATGCTGTTAGCTTTATTAAGCAGTGCAACCCCCCAGGCTTGAATGCTTACTGCATTTTGGTGACACGTGCTTTTGCATTTTTCATATGAAATTACTTAAGGGTGCGGTTCAGCACAGGTAGCAGAATGACTCACTCCTTTGCACTGTAGCCACATGCTTGTAGTGCTGGTTTGCAGGAGGCTTTTGGCTCTGTGTGCGTATAGGCAGGCCGTCCCTGTATTTTTGTTGTCCACCAAAGGTCTGTAGGTTGAACATTAGCGCATGTCACTGTGAGGATCATCCATGTGGATAACAGACCTCTTCTCTCTCTGCCTCTAAAGACCTGCTGGTGCTCAGTGACCTCAGTGACTTATCCAGCCAGGTGTGTCAGTTGCTTTCACAGTGGTATTGCTGCCCCCCCCCCCCCCGCCAGTATTAACCCGTACAAGTGCAAATGAAGAATTCCTATTTACAAACAGTGTCAGTCTCCAGGGATGGATAGTTCAGATTCAGAAAGTAAAAATCCAAAACAAAGTTGTGTTTCAACCAACCTGTTGAGAATAAAATGCCACAGTCACAGAGCACGAAACTGGCTGGTTAAGACCAGATTTTGGCCTTTACTTCCTGGACCTGAACTTTCCAACTCTCTCATTTTTTTGATGGGCAAAAATCACTTGATTCTTTTTGCCCCCGTCTCAGCAAGAAAAGAAAATGAGCTTTGCAATGTTACCGATTGAAAGAACCAGAAACTAAAGTAAGATTTTGCTTTATGAGGACCATAAAGTGACTCAGTTTAATGGGAGGCTCCTGTCTTTTTTTGCTCTTTTGCTGGGAGAATACAGATGTTATTGGGGACAAGCTACCAAGACTTCTTTGTTCTGCGTCAAATTGGAAAAAGATAGTTATGGAAAATTTGAAGACGGGAGGAGATGAAAGCTTGAGTATCCAAACAATTTAGGCATGTGCCTCTTGTGTCTACAGAAGAACAGGTCTCTCTCTCTCTCTCTCTCTCTCTCTCTCTCTCTCTCTCTCTCTCTCTCTGTTGCATGCTGGGAGTGTGTCGGGGAGTGCGTGTGGGGTGAGCGGGCGTTCGTTCGGTGCTTGCCTGTTCGTGGCGGTTTTTTTTTTTCTTTGGCTTTTTTGCTTTGTTTTTCTCTGGCGATTTATTGTGGTCTGGTGGTGGGATGCCTAGCACCCCCGCCGCCGGTCCGCCGTCCCTCTCACTCCGTCACGGGGTCAGGTG
>JABFDZ020000066.1:6282644-6296546 GCA_019775955.2 Pollimyrus isidori | reverse complement strand
TTGTATCTAAGCCTGTCTGCCAGTCCAGTCTGCTGTGTAATCCACTTCACATCTTTCTGGCAACCAGACTTCGCAACTTAGACGTAGTTGTGTAATTCAGATATGAAGACTAGTAAATGAAGGCACAAGATCCAGTAAAGATGTACATACTCTGTGTTTGTAAATATAGCACATGTAACCAATGGCCTTAATGATGCAGATACTGAAGCATTCCCAAAGTTTTACATACAGCTACTGTAGACTATAGTCTTATTTGTAATTTTGTGGTATTAATTTATTTTTTTCCCGCATATCTAAAAAATCCCGGTCGTTTTCCCCGTTGTTTAAATTTTCTGTTTTCACGTTTGCCCTCCGCCCCCCCCCCCCCCCATGAAGGGTTAGAACCAGGAGCCCCCAGTGACGGGGATTACAGTAAAAGTGCAGCCTACTTTCTGAGTTGAGCTATCTTTAAAAATAACCTTGAGGAATGGGGCCTGGGGTGGAGCGAGGGTGCCGCCCCAGTTGTTTTGAGTTTCTTTTAAAATAGAAACACTTCCCCCCCCGCCTGAGACATGATGTTCCTGTGCCCAGGATGGGGAGGAAGCAGCCAGTCATCCAGCCCGCCGCCACCACCCTCAATGACCCCCCCAGGTAGCGGCACCATGCGCCATTTGGATCGCAGTTTTGTTGAGGCGTTACCTCACAATCTTACATCTTATTTCTTTAGCAGATGCTTTTATCCAAAGACGCCTTACAACTGAGGAAGCAGGATCAGGCAGCCGCTGGAGTGACTTGGGGTTAAGGACCTGGCTGATGCGCCCAATGGTGACATCACCCCGCCATGTTTGGGATTTAAACCCATGACCTTCTGGTCACAGGTGCAGCAGCCTAAGCTGCTGATCCCCAGACCGCTTCTATCTAACATTCCGAAAATCATATGGGCGGAAAATAGGAATCCAGCTGACAAAATAAGCAGGACGACAGGGGCCTGGAGCAGTGGCAGGCGAGCCCCCGGGGTTTCGCTCGTATGCTCGCCCTCCTGTTTCCCAGCATGTCCTCACGCGTGCCGGCAAACCGCAGTGCCACCCCCCCCTTCCCAAGTCATCATTTATCTTTGCAGCCTCAGCTATTGTTGATTTTGTTTTCTCTGCTGAAGTTCCAGTTTGCGGTGAGTAAGGGATTTTATACGTGAGCCTCTCTACTACTGCTTCTTCTTCACCCAGTGGAGCTTTTATTTATTCCTCCTTTTAGGTACACCGATGAAGCCCTTTGGATACTCAGCTTGCCACTGCTTTTCCTTTTGAATTTTTTAAGCAGGTGTTCTCGTACATTTTGGGAAAGTGGGGTCAGAGCTGTTGGGGGTTAAGTGACTTGCTCAGGGGCCCAGTGATGAAATCTTACTGCCGATCCCGGGAACCAGCAACCTTCTGATCACAGGAGCAGCATCCCAGCCGTCCTCCTCCTAGCTCACTACTGTGAACTGGAGCATTGGTGGAGAAACTTACCACCTTATGCTATAACCTTCAGGTTATAATATTCACCGCTTTTGAGATTTAAATTAGGTTGATGCATTGATGTGTGAGAAAGGGAATTCTGGGTACTGTGATTATATGGGACTGGTCTGTGTCTGAGACAGGGTGAGACTGTGTGTGCGTCTTCATTAAAGTGTGTGCCCCCACCTTGCCCCCCAGAGTTCAGTGCTCTTGTCAAATGCAGCCCTGACACCAACACCCCCTCCTCATCTGCTGTTTGCGACACCCCAACCTGTCACCATAGGCCATAGTTCTCCACCGTCTTTATGTCTTTCACAGACAGGGACTCGCTCGCCGTCTTCCACTGCTGTGTTAAACATATTTATTTTCGTATGGCGCACAATTAGCTGTGATATCCTCTTCGGTTCTTTGAAATAGCAAACCGTGACTGCTCTCCAGCAAGACTGAGAGGGAAAGCCAGGGGAAGCCAGCAATTAGCGGGGAGGCGGATGTAGAAGGGGGGCTAGTTGGTGTTTTTGACTGGGGGAGTATACAATGACTGTCTTATATAACGAAATCATACACTAATAAAAACAAAGAATATCATCAAGCTACCGTGGTATTGGTAATTAATCTCACTTTGGACGTTTTATTCAGAAGCTGAGCGTGTGATGCAGGAGTCAAAAACAATTCACTACTCTGTCTACTTGATGGCGCGCTCCACTTAGCTTGCCGCAGACCCATTCATTAGGTGCGAAAAGGTCGCCTCTTTTTTACTTTGCAATTTATCCAAACTGATGTCCACTTGATGCCTAGAATTCATCCGATTTCACCTTAGGTTGCCAAGAACATGCGAAAAGTTCTGTTTCATTTAGTTATTATGTTTGTTTGCCTGTTTGTATGTTTGTTTATTTATTTATCTCGCCGGCCATCTTGTGCCCCAAACATGAATGACAAGGACTTAACTGGGGGCACCTGTCTTCTCTGGAAATCCTTGAACCCTCTGCTCTCCTATTAACCTCACCTGTCCTTACAGAAACTCTCGGAATACCAGCACATGTGGAGCAGAGCTATTGCCAGTCTTTGCAGGTGGAGAGAGCTGGAATCTCTATGTTAGTGATGCACTGTGGGCAAAGCTGAATACTTCCTGTATTGGCGGACATGCAGACAGACCTCGGGCGTCATTAGACATGGGAGAACAACTGCCCTCCCTAAAGCGAGTTTATGGACAGGCAATTAGCTAGTTAAATACTAGTTGTTCTTTCTCTGAGCCTAGGGTCCTCTGCAGAGGTTCTGAATCCGTGTTTGCTGAGCCCCCGGCTCGTTCCGGAAGTGGCCCGTACTCGCTGAGCCTGGCCACAACGTCCCACGGTGTGGCAGAACATTCTGCTTGGCGTGAACACCTGACTTGAAAGATGCCGCAGAGCAGCACCTTAAAATGCACATATGAATCACTTTGAACCACAATAACTGCAACGTCGATGTTGAAGGTCTAACCTCTAATGGACCGGTTCCTCAATGTTCCATTAACCATTTACTGTATGTGAATTATGTGTTTACATAAACAAAATTAAGGGAAAAAAAGCATCTTGCATTAAATGAAACAAATCATGATAACTTCTTTCTGAGGTAAAAATAATAATACATCTGCAGCCTTAAAAATTTATTGCATTCATGAATTTATTTTACAATATCTATATATACATGTCATTTCCACATATTAATTGTAATAGTTTTTGCAGCCTGCGGTTGAATTTGGATCAGCACTGGTGCCACATGAGTTTGGAAGCTCTTTTCTTAATATTTATGCATTGAGTTGAAATATGTCAGGCATTTTATGATCTTACATAAACTTTCACTTCGTAGCTCCTCATTCGCTGTCACGGTCATGTGACCGCAAGGCTCCTCCCAGGGCGGATGGGTGGGGCCCCCCCTAGCATGCTGAGGATGTCCCTCACGTATCCGAGGCTCAGGTCTTGGGAGATGGTTCCTTCCGACTGAGAACAATCAAGGAAACTGTTTGCAGGCCTGGGGCAGCTATTTCTTCCTCCCCTCCCCCACGCTGAGTTTGTGCGTGAGCGGACGCCCATGATTATCAGGGGGATGGAGACGGAGGAGGTCGGCTCAGAAGGCCAAGAAAGAAGGAAAATCTCAGCGGGGTTGCAGGTGGGGGTGTGGGAGACTGAACTTGAACCTTCACACATGAAGACTTCGACTTCCCTATTGTTCACAGGGTTAACGAATAAATGAGCAACAATTCAGCGGCTCTCCAAAGTAACCTTCTCGCTGCCCTTGTGAAAAGGCGCGGGACAATGGGAGCCGTTCTGTTCCAAGGAGCTCAATAGAGACCTTTAATTCGATCTGGGTGTGTAACGGAACGTAAAAAGGCTTTTACAGTTAGCCAGCTCGCAATAGGAGCTGCGGCGAATTAACTCATGGGAACCACTTTGTCAGAAACTCATGGAAAAGGCACAGATCTTGCTGGAGCTGAGGTCCTTTCTGCAGCTGCTACATGTTTCCTTGGAGAAGCAACGGCAATACTGATGCAAGTTATAATCTTCGAGTAGCTTTTTAATGCCAGTACTTTTTTTATTCTAGACATATAATAAAAAAATACATGCAGGTGATTGACGCATTCCCTTGGTATGATTGCTGATTTGAAGGGGCACCGCTGATTTCCGCACATAGTGCTACATAATGGGTCCTATCCAAACTAAATGCTGGCCCCCACATAACTCTGTATAAACTTTAATGCTGAGACTTCGTATGACTTTGAGTTGGCTGATTGTGGGCAGTTTCTGGAGGTCTGCTGTATGCTGCTATACACTAACAGTATTAGATGAACATTGCAGTGTCATTATGAGCCCCTTTATCAGAACATAAATGCAAAAACTTTGCACCTTGTACCAGTAGCCATGCATGCACACATGTATACATATTCATAACGTATGATTCTGTTGTGTAGGTGGATGGAAAGAAGTTCTAGGTTCCATTTGTATGCTAATGTTTTTGTGTTTATATTGGTGGAGGGTAGATGCGTTATCTATCTATCTATCTATCTATCTATCTATCTATCTATCTATCTATCTATCTATCTATCTATCTATCATCTATCTATCTATCTATCTATCTATCTATCTATCTATCTATCTATCTAATCTCTTTCTCTCTCTCTCAGCCATAACTAAAGCTCTTCTTGAGAAATCTGCTCCAGATTCCAAGTCTTTCAATCATGAACATCATAAAACTATTCGCTTAGCATTACTTTTCCCCGTAGAAAACCTTTCAGACAGCTGGCCTCGGTGTGAAGATCCCTGCTGGCCTGACGGTGAAGCACGAAACCATGCTTCACGCAAAATTCTGCCGAGAATAAGTAAAAACCACTTCCAGTTTGAATAGACTATGATCACTATCTGCATCAATTTTCACACCTTCGACCTAATTTCATTTTTTTCCTCCCCCCCACCGTTTTTAAAGCTGTCTGGAGATTTCTTCGTTTTCACAGGCGTTGAGGGTGCAATGGTGGCATGAAATCGCTCGCACGTCATGCAGGAACTTTTCTTCAATGGTCCCGTGGATTCATGCTCCCAATTTCATGGCAAGCTATGGTGACAATGAACCTTATTGACATTTCAATTACGAACTCATGTCCTCCGTGTTGATGGAAAAATACTCCATGTGTACTAGAAACTTGGTAACATATCTCCCTGAAAACGGGTGATCCGATGGAACCATCCCAAGGAGCCGTGAGCCATTCCAGATGACAATCGATATACGTATCGGCTCACCCTCTGTGTTCATTACTTTTTATTACTTGTTCTGGAGTGATAAATGGGCCGATTTCTCAACACAGACGTTAATGAAACAAGTGCAGCGATCCCAAATATCGCCGGCATCAGATCCCCGCGTGACGGCGAGTAAACGAAATTGCGTGCAGATAGCCTTCCTTGGATGATCTTCAAAGGAAATCATCAGGAAAACCGTGTCTACGTTTGATGCCGGTGGAATGGGATGCCGGTGTTACAACGGTGTTGCGTTTGCAGATTCAAAACTGCCGGGGTGTCCTTGGTATCTTTATGATGTCACTTTGTTGACTTTGTTTGTATGGTCGCATGATCTGCAAATACAAAACAAACAGAGGCCAATCACACAGCTGAGTGTGATTGTGAGTGAATTATAAAGAATATGAATCTGCACTTAAACTGCACTTTCTCTGAGTGTAAATCAGGATCCACGGACTGATAGCTGTAGGCTCTCGATGGGCCATGACTCCAGGCCGCTTTCCTGTCAGGAACCTTGTTAGAATCACGATATATATGAGGCTTAAAGTGAGCTAATCAGGGGAAGATTTGTTTCTGGAGTTACTATGAGCCCTGGAGTGTATGACTGTTTGTGACCAACAGGGGGTCTGCAAAGCTTAGTGGCCCCATGTAAATGTATGGTTTGGGTGGTGGTCAACATCACCACTGGAACTAGTCTATATCAGTCACATGGTGGGAAAGGCATTAGCTAATGTCAAACGCCTCGCTCTCTTGAAGTGTTGCAGGGCATGAGATAGATGGGGAAGCTAACATTTATTATATTCTAATTGTTCTGGGATTTAAAAGCTATGAGGAAATCTTGTACTTTTTAATGAAATGTGGCTTGAACCTAATACAAAATGGCTAACACAGCAGTCCAAAATGATGCAGGCTTAGATTAAAAATTAAGCATGCCAATGGTTTTAAGGATTTATTTGGTACGTAAATGCTTAAAGGTACACGGTATACTAAGACGTCTTTCCCTGTGGGAGTTATACAGTGTGCATATGTAACTGAGGTGGAACAATGAACAGGTTTTAAGGTGCAGTACTGGCTAAAGACTTAGCATTAGCTGATGATATGGATATGCAGTAAAAAGGAGACTCGTCTCTCAGCCAGCACTGTTGGCGGTAATCAGGTTATCGTCTTAGAGCAGATGCTGGCCTCACTCCAGCACCAGGTCACTGGATCCATCCTCGGACTCATCTCCAGGTCTCTGTATTCCGGGCACCTCCAGAAGAACTGCCAGAAGACGAATCCGCTTGGCAGGTCTTGTCCCAAACCCGGAAAGGGCAGCGTCGAGCACGCGAGCGGAATAGAGGATCGCTTTGGCTCGCCTCAGCGCTCCGCCTGTGCCTCCAGCCCTGTGTGGCTCCCCCCCACCTCCACCCCCACATCCACTGCTGCTCTCTGAAGTCCATCGGCCAAATGAACACGACACACCTGTCGTCTTTCATACCTTTGCACTCATCCAGACGCCTGGAAAGGTGACCTAACTATCCACTTCCTGTGCGACTTTATTCTGCAGCAGGACTGGAAGGACATCACGAGGGGGGGGGGCGTGCGTTTATTTGACACGCAGACACATGGGCATCATGGCTGCCTTCCAGTGCTTGGAAGTTAACATCATTAAATCACAGTCCCCAATGAAGTGCGATTAGAAGAATGACAGGGAAACAGAAAACACTGGTTCAATATGCCCCCTCCCAATACATTAAGTCTATTTATCAGGGCTTTTATCTAAAGTGACGTATTACTGAGCAAGCAGGGTCAATCGGTCCCTGAAGCAATTGTGGAATTAGGGCCTTACTCAAGGGCCCAGTGGTAGAATCATTGACTCTGGTCTGGTGACCTTCTAATCACGGCTACAACATACCAACCGACACCAAAAATGATGGAATGATGCTTTATGTGCCATTTGCTCAAGTACAACTAAATGGAAATCTTGCTGTCCTTTGAGACTGAAGTTTGGGCCATTTATCCAGCTTCCCTGGAACATTAAAGACCCCTATGGGCCATCAGATATGTGGATCCAAGTCAGCAACCTTCTGATAAAGTGCATAGACGTAACCTGCTGAGCCACATACTGCCCCCCCAACTACAAAACACACAGCAGCTAGGATATTGTGAATCCATGTCCCAGACCACGGACTCAGTAGAGTATGATCTCAACCACACCGAGCTTTAATGGGACCAACCTGGACCCACAATCAGCTGTCAATAAGCTTCACGAGGTATGTTGTCTTTGAGGTTGCGCAATTCGTTTGGGTGGTTTGCTAACAGGTTTTCGCTTCCTGTCTGTGGGAGAAGGGGACCGAGCCACCTGCGGTTGGCGGGTGCATGGATCGAGGGCCGCTTAGCAGCAGGTGAACCCCCGCAGAAAACGTCCCCCCATCCTGTGCAAGCTCCTATGTTTCCTGCTTGCTGCTGAGCACCATCTGCCATCTCCGCCCGGCGTATCTTCAGATGGGAGCGAAACTCGCCGGGTGCTCAGGCTCGCCACAGAAAGCGATGTGGAAAACAGAGGCGTGGACGTATCGACGGGGCCCCTCCATCCTGCTTCGGACGTGGTCTTTGGCACCGGTGCCCGCTGCTGATCCGTCTTTGGGTCTTAACCCACCACATGGCATACGAGGCCACAACATGCCTGCATTCTGTGGCTCACAATGAGCTCTCATCCGCCTGCCGTGGCAACAGATACCACGGCAACGGGCAGGCTGAAAAGGACACCACTTCATCTTGTGCTGCAGTTTCCCCATGCCACTGAAATGCAATGAATTGAGGGAGGTCAAACATAAGATAGGAGGGGTCAAAGGGCACGTGTATGTATCACACAGCATCTGTTAAAAAGGAGATCCCAAGGACGGGATCACCTCTCCACTATGGCCCGTCCAGTCAAGGGGACTTGTGTGGGGGTTTGTTTTCCCACATGTTGGTGAGTCTGTGGGGATGTGGACGGGTCGTAAAAAGATGTGTGGGTGGAACAATGCACCCCACGCCTCTGTGGGATCTATCAGAAATGAATCAAAGGCTGAAAATGAGCCCGGTTGTTCAAAGAGGATCATTATTTTGAAAGGAGAGTCACAGAAGAAGCCCAGTGACCAGCTCTGCACCAGTACTGCCATGGCACTCAGGCGGGGAGATCTCCTGCATTAAAGGAGAGCAATCTCAGAAAAAAAGGTGAAAAGGCCAACTTTGATGTGACAAGATTTTCTACTTAAAAAAAAGAGTTTCTCACATTAAGCAGGTTCATTGACCTCTGTTGCGTAGGGGTCCTGCTTTTTTAAGTGTCTCTGTTATGTCCTGCTCCAGCCATAGAAAGTGTTGACCTGGTTCTGATTAACCTGCAGAACGGCCTTCAGCAGTTTAATGTTCTGTCAGCTTCACCGCAAACGAACCTCCAGTTGTGCTGGAATCACACTGGCAAGTGTGAAGCGTGGCATATGGATGGGTTTTGGAGGTGTAGTGTGTGGATGAATCCACCAATATCTGGATAAAACAATTTGTTATGTTTGAAGACAGGTACAGGTATGTACAGGTAATGCTACAGGTAATGCTACAGGTAACGATGTGTTCTGTCAAAGTATCAACAAATCTGGGGGAAAACACTGAGAAGTCAGCCCTGTTAGTATACAGTGTATACACTGTATGCATGTGTCTGTCATAACTCAGCAGAACTATGTTGTTTCGTTCAATATCAAATGAATTTTTAAGCAGGATAGAACATAATGTTGGAATATACTCTGGACGGGGTGGAATCATTAAATAAAATAGAATAAAAAAATGCCCAATGTTATCTTGGCAGACGACAGGATAATCAAGAAACTGGAACAGAAATGACCCAGCATCCTCTTCCAGATACAGGGAATTTTAAAAAAAGGATTGTGGGTAAGGGTTTTGTAACTGAGGTCGTAATCGATATGTGAGCCCAGGGTGGGCCAATGAGATGTAAGAGAAGACCAGGATTCGGCCTCTCCTCGCTCCCTGGGCTTCTGGGTAAAAAACTCAGGACATGACAGGTCCCATTGTAGACTGTGATTCAAGAGTGGGGGTGCCTGCTCTGGGGTGGGGCTGGTTATTGGATTGGTTAGTACTGACTGTGGAGATAAAAAATGTTGTGACACGAAATGTGTGCTTATCTCCTTCAGCAACCAGTGATCTGTCTGTGCCCCTACTCTGCACGCGCTCATGCACACGCACACACAAACACACTTACACACACACACATACACACACACACACACACCCTCACATACACACACACACACACACACACTCACACACACACACACACACACGCACACGCACTCACACACACGCTCACACACACACACACACACTCGCACACACACGCACACACAAACATGCCTGGCTTGATGCCAACTGCCTCTCCAATCCCAGCAATGACACAATGACTATATCAGTTGCAGACCCCCCCTCCTGCCCCCCCATGTACTGCACAACCTGCTTCTGGGGTCGGGGGGGGGCAAGAATGTGTGAGTGATGGGTTGGGTGGTGGGGGGCTAGGAGGTCCATTGTGCTCCTGAATGCTCCTTAGACAGGCCAGCTGTGAAACCTGGCTCACTGATCTGATCCCTGTTTATATAGGAAGGGGGAAGGACAGGAAAAAGGAGCCCTATTGAGAGAGCCCCCGCTCCGCAATGAATGGTAATGTCTCCCGGAGTCGCGGTGAATGCCTCAGAGAATCTTCCATTTCAAGCTACTTCCTGTACCGCTCGTGGAAAAGGAGGAGAGACAAAAAACCACAGGGAAAAAGGAACGATTTCCAATTCAGGCTCACCTGGACTTTTGTGCTTGGGAAAGGGGCTCCGTTGACGTGCCAAGCCGTGCCACAAGGACGCCGGTCAAGCCTGACTTTTCACCGCAACATCTCCTTCCTGTTCAACAGACCCCTTCCTACTCGAGATTCGCTTCACGATTCCCACGTCGCCTGTCGCCAAGACGAGTCGAGGCTCCGCTTTTCCCTGTGGCACAAATTTTAATCAGGTGGGGGAAAGATAGAATTGGCATGGATGATTTTCTGCAAGGCAGGACCAACAGATACTTTCTTTTGCACAACCTAAATATACGTCCCTTTTAACCCACACATCCATTACTGGGTAAACCGGGCAGACAGATGTCGTTTCTGAGATTTGTTTTGCAGGCCGTCTCAGGCTGTTTTTATTTTATTTGTGGAAATGCGAATGAATGACCCTGTCTGCGCAAACTGAATTACTACATCAGTTGGACGTCTGTTCAGGAGAATCACTGGGCCGCAGGTTCGATTGGATGAGTGTATCTAGGAAACGGTCTCCGAGCGTTTAATGGGACCGTCTCTCCATCTCTGTCTCTGTGTCGGCATCCCACCCTGGGTCCCCTTAAAACGACGGCGACAGCTGATGCAAGAATACCCACAAGCGACCACAGCTTCTGGGATATTAATCGGAGCTTCCGCCGTCCTAAGCGGGGACCAGCCCGTGAAGACACGCTGTTAGGGAAAGCTGAGCCGGTCTCCCAAAAGGGCGACATTTTCTTATTTTGCTGTGTGCCCCAAAGCTCCGATTTCAAATCATCGGTGTATCAATTTTTAACAGCAAAAAAAAAAAAAATCAATATTTAATCTTGGTTTGCTTGTTCGCAACTGAGTGCTCGCTTAGAGCCTAGGCTGGTTTGAGGGGGACCCCACAGCGAGTCTCTGAGGTGCCCAGCAGGTACCCAGCGGGTGGCCTTACCACTTCGGAAACACACAGTCATCTGATAAAAACAAAAAATGCAAGAATATAAAATTGTAATTGTAAAAGATGTTATGTAGTGCATGCAAACATCACGTTATGGGGAACAATGATATGAATCACCCTCTGATCCCTGACATCTGCCCCGTGTGAAGCACCCATGCACGCCAGGCTCAAGACAGCCTGGCGTCAGTTTTCCGTTCTGGAGACGGCTCACCCTCCCCTCCGTATGCTTTTCTCAGCCTACCCAGACACGTCCACCATGGGGTCCCGGGGAACCGGGGGCCAATCCTATTAGCCCCATATGGACAGAGTGAGCGAGAGCGATAAGCAGGGCTGGTTGCTTGGCAGGGCGAGATGGGCCGTTATTGGCTCAGGCATGAGGCTCAAAGCGGGGCCCAGTGCTGGCTTGGGCCATTTATGTGATTTCAAGGGGGAATTAGACTCAGCAAAAAGGTGCTTTTAGGGGCTGAATGAGCTGTGAAAAGGTTGGGAAGACCCCGGTATTCATCGACACGCTGAGGAAATGAAATATACAAGGAACTATTATTTCTTTTCTTTCTGTAACCTGTGTGGGCACTTATTTATTATTTTTTTTCTTTGAAAGCTATAGCCATGCATTAAAGTGTGATTGAAATGTTGCACGTGGTTGGACTGCAGAGCAGATTCACATCTTGCTGTACTGTCTTCCAAGGGGGGAATGTGGCCAGAATGGCACATATATGTTTGGGGGACAGAGGCATTCCTACCCTTCATACCCTGAAATGTAATTTATTCACATCTGCTTTGCGTGTCACCTCACAGGAAACCTGGTGTGGTAAATCCCCTGCTTTCAGACCCTGTCCAACTGGGAGAAGCCCAAGGCATGAAAACGTGACATCCCAAGCATCGCTAAACCCAAACGGTACACTGGGGGGGTGTCCGTCCTGGGGAATCTGTTGGGGTTTGGGGTTAATAACATGCTAAACCCATATCCATCTCCCTGCATCACCTCAAAGAAACAAAAACGCTGTCTTCCTGGAAGTTTGTTTTTCCTCCATATGTTTCTTTTCCAGTAATTACGTGGCCCCAGAGTGCCGTCTGAACTGTGGTCGGTAAATGGAGGGCACTTTTCTGCTTTGAAGTGAGGTGACATTTATGCCTGGAATTGTCAAATTGAAGGCAAACAATGAAGAACCCGTCTGAAGGCCTAGATTCTCTGCTGACGGAGTTCTGCCAAGTCCACACTGGACACTTACTGTCCTACCTCATCCCTTGCTAAATATCTTCTTATTTTACGTAATGAATTTTGACCCCCCTCACCCCGTCCCTCTGCATTTTACTCTCACATGCCCTGTGCTCGGGTGAAACCCCAGAATTTTCTCCAAGCTGGGTGCCCTGTCACAGCCATAAACGCTGTGATGTATGAATCCTCTCAAACAATGTTCTGCATGCATTAGATGGAAATATGGCTTCTGATGGAGGCCTGCCAGGTGGCTACGTAGGAGAGGCCTAATACCACCATAATTCCCTGTTATCACCCGTGAATAAATCGTATGCAAAACACACCCTGCTTCTGAATTGTTATATGTTCTCAGGGTATAATGTGAAAATTAAATATGGAGCAAGTAACAATTTCTTCCCCCCCCCTCGCTCTCTGTCTCTCTCTCATCCCCCCCCCACGCCTGCACAGATTTTGTTGCTGGCTGTCAGGAGGTTATTGTATCAGAATAATTGTGATATACTCAGACCTGCAGCTCTGCTCATCACATGGTATAAACTGCTCAGAACTATGGAGCAGACTACACCTTTTCTTTTTTCGTCTACATAAAACTGGAGCAGCGTGTCTCTTGAAACTCTGATTATAGATGGTGCGTTTCATAGTAGATGGGCTGACAGAAAAATACCTGCGATAGATTTTTTAAAAGCCATTAGCAATCGTCATGAAAAAAATTGCACCTTAATGGATGGAAAAAGGCAGCTTTGAGCTCTGTAGGACCATTCTCTCTTGCTAGTGGCCTGATAAGCTGGTTCCAGCTGATGTCCTGCTCCCTGCTGTCACCTATAATTAATATTGGAGCTTCTGGATGGTATCACTGCCCAGAGAGGCCTTCCCTCCTTACCCTTGTTGGGCTGTTTGATAGTGTCTGTACCTGGCTTGAGTGTTAAAGCTCAGTTCAGATAAAGCAGGGCTGGGCTGACCAGGAGTTGGAGGCTATACTCTGAGGTAAGAGAAACCATCTCAGGAAAAAGCTGGTCATGTGATATTAAGTAGGATTTAGTAATGCAATTGTGCCATCCGTGAGGTCTGTGATTGGTCAGTCTACCCGTTGCACCTGTCGATGGAAGTGTGACTAACCAATCACGAAATAGCAACATTACCATAGTCTCAGACATCATGTCCAGACAGCCATTGACTGCCCACATGTCCTCCCAGATGCAGCTGCCAGATAATTGTGGGTGGGGGATATGTGGGAAGGGAGGGGGGCGATCAGCATCGCCATCCATCATGATGTGGACCTGCAAGATGGCAGACTCCTTGTGTTTGGAAAAGAAACGACACCACGTCCCACAAATACACAATGAAGCAGCAGATGGAGGGAGAGACGGGCCACAGACAGAGAAAAGGAAGGTAGACTTCCAAGCAACACGACTGATTAACAAAGCAGTGCATTAACCTTCAGGTATGTTTGACTGTTGAGAAAATGAATTCAACTTTTGGTGCTGGAAAATCGATGCGTGGAGCCAGTGTTGTCTGTGCCCTGTCCTGCAAATCTCCTGTAGGTTCTAGAAGTGCTGTATTGAATATCTGTATGACCTACCAGGCCTGTTTAAATGTCATTTATGTAATGCATCGGTCTACGTTGAGGTATATTCCTGAAAGTGCTTACTGAGTCACACGTCCACTGTGGGTGTGTGTGTGTGTGTGTGTGTGTGTGT
>JABFDZ020000066.1:6255924-6274697 GCA_019775955.2 Pollimyrus isidori | reverse complement strand
GCATCCCCACCCAAAGCCCCCAGTGAGTAAGCCATAGGCGACAGTGGCAAGGAAAAACTCCCTAGAAGGAAGAAACATTGGGAGGGACCAGACTCAAAGGGGGGGCCCATCCTCCAGGGGCCGGCAGGGAGAGTCAAATAGAAGAGCTGGCTAAGTGCAGAGTCATACTCTCCAAATCATAAAATTTGAGACACAAACAAGGACCAGGGGGGAGATGACAAGCCGGTGCCAACGCTCCCTCCAATCGCTAGGCAACCAGAAGGCAGGCAGCCGGTCATACATGGAAGACAACACAGGCAGAATGGCGAGCTGGATGCACGGACATCATTGGTAGTGGCAGTGTCACATGTTGCACGGTGTGCTGGATATCTTAAGGACTCCAGGGAGCACCCCCCAGGAAGAGTAGTGGATATAAATTGAACCATTAGTCAAAGTAGGGGAGACTATAGGCAGTGCTAACAGTTAGGTGAGTGCAATATGAAGTGTTGCGAGCTCGAGCAGATATGGCTATGGCAGCATAAGTAGGAGGGAGAGGCAGGTGGGAATGCAGGCCTGGAGAGTCTCTGAAGTGTCAGCACTCCAATCCCACAAGCGATTGTGAAGCTAGAATGACAGCACTGTCAATTCAGTTTAACAAAGCCAATGGCACTAATCTGCACCTCACACTATAGGTCTAACTAGGAGTGCAGAATTAGCTAGAGCCAGTGTCCCTATACGCTAAACTAAACAGGTGTGTTTTTAGTCTAGACTTGAATTTTGAGAGCGAGCCATAAACCTGCACATCCGGTGGAAGACCATTCCACAGATGAGGAGCTCTATAGGAGAAAACTCTGCAGCATGCCCTAGCTCTTTCGACCCTGGGTACTAACAGATATCCCAAGCCTTGAGAATGAAGCAGGCGCAGGGGGGTGTGTGAGGTCAGCAGATCACTAAGGTATTCTGGTGCAAGGCCATTCAATGCTTTATAGGTTAATAGCAGTATATTATAGTCAATCCACCACCACAGTGAAGCTGTCATTAAATCTCATTCCACATTTTAGTAAGGAAGTTGGCATCTGTGCCACCTGTACTACGTACAAACCTGGCATTGCTACAGAACTGTTTCAGCTGGTAGAATGGAAAGACCACACATCTCTGTATATCCATCCATCCACAACCGTTTATCTTATATGGGATTACAGAGCCTGGCACTTGTCATGAAGGTAATGGGAATATCTTTGAAAGGATTCCTGGCCATTGCAGGGTGCCTAGTGTTACAGTATTGACTGATGAGGGTAACCATGACCACCAACAAATGACTGGATAACTGAGTAAACACACACTTCATAACATCAGAACATCTGATGACCTTCTGTGGTCTGCATCCCTCTTAGTCCGATCTGTGTCTGCAGGCTGATCTCTCCCATCTGCCCAGATTCAGGGTGATCAAGCCCTCACTGGGCGTGATGAAGTTCTGCTCAAAAAGAACTTTCGGGAGAAACCTGCCTGACAAAGGGTTTTGCCCTTCAAAAAAAGAAAGTGCTTTGCTCAGACTTCCGCTTCTCTCCTATATTTGCGAACAACTACGGTTTTGATCAAGGGTGTCGTGAGGGCACGGTTTGACAGGAGTATGAAAGCGCACTGGAGGGAAAAAAATCAGTTGAATTTCCATAATGCGTTACGCGCAAAAGAATCCCCTCAGGTGCGACACGGGGAAGTGCGAATGCTACCGTAAGCTTAGGGTAAAATATGCTGACGTTACACCCATCCCACACCCTCAAAAAAAGGAGCTTAGAATCTCATCTGACTGCTGAAAAAAATACAATAACTGGGTTTAGTTGATAGAATCGAGGCTTAATTCAGTTCCTGAAGGACACCAGTCGCTAGATTCTGGACCATGCGATGCCTGGGATTTTGCTCCGGTGGATGAATGCTTAGAGACGCGATTTACACCTTGCCGCACAGGCCGGATTGCTCAGCTGTGCCAGGCATGACCTGGCCCATCTTGCCACCAAACGGGTTGCAGTAATACTGCAGGCTTATATTGTGGTCCAGCACTGCCTGCCTGCTTGCTGTGAAGAGGAGAATAGAGAAAGCATCTTGTCTCAATTCAATCGCACCCCTGTCTCTCACCTCTGGAGCAACCCCTACACACCTTGAGTCTGGGTCTCATTTTACTGATGCCTGGGTCTGTGTAGGCAGTTGGTTTTAGTAGGGTCGCACAGAGCTTTCTGTCCTTACTGCTCCCTGTCCTAATGTGCAACCTATGTGACCTGTTGTCGTATTCACATTTGATTAATTATAACCCCGGGGTCTTGCTGTCTCTCCCAAGAAACAGATATAGTAACGGACAGTGTGTGGCTCGGCAAGTTAGGCAACTGAGTCTCTATTAAGAAAGTCGCCAGTTCAAATCCAAGCCAAATTTCCCTGATTTTGTTGGGCCCTTGAGCAAGGCTGGATGGACCTCTAACCCGGTGCTCAGACCCCAGGCTTTTCTCTCATCTCTATATATGATGCACATAACAAACTGCATTCTAGTGAACTTGTACAAATGGCAAATTAAGATTCTTTCAGGAATGCCTTTCAATGAACATCAGGCAATTGTGCTAGTCCTCAAAACTCTAATAACATGGTTTATTAAGCTGAATTTATTCCCAATCATCACTGAATAACTTTCCTAGAAATTCTTATGTCTCATCAAATAACCACAGAACACAGGCATATGAAACAGACATTTAAAAAAATACGGAACACTTAAATGGCAGGGGGAAAGGAGAACAATCACAGTTTCATAACTATGATGAATCACAATTGTGTATCTCAATATCGCAATACTTCAAATTGGGAATAGTTTAACAGGCAGACAAACATGTTAATGAGAAACAGGTCATAATTACTATATTGTTAATAATAAGAATTTTGTGATCGTCTGTGTTTTTCTGTTTTTCTACGCTTTGTCTGCTCCCCACAGGTGACTTTATGGACAATTCTTCCTGCTTACGAAGACTTTTTTTTAATAATGGTATGGCATGGAACCCGCTCACACACGCGCACATGACCTTGTTCCATTCGAAGGTAAAGTGGCAGACACGCAGGCCATTATCCTGTTTCACTGTCACTTGGGTTTCCCAGAAAAGCAGACAGCACAGAAAGCCTTAGAAACACAGTGAGGCTGGTGATCGATGGTGTGAATAGTACATTTAATCAGAAGATCAGGAGTCAGAGAGATATAATGGGGATGAGTAATTGATTATCCTGAATTTGGCACTGGCAGCTGGAAGCAAAAGTCGTGAGGTAAGTGTGGAAAGAAGGGATGATGTTTTCAATCATTAATTTACAGTTGTACTTTGCCAACAAGCAGATTTCTGTGCCTGAAGGTGATGCCTGTCTCATATCTCAGTGCAGGTTTCTCCCAGTGTGGTGTTTTTTGTGGCTGAGAGCTCAAAAAGGAAATGCATTGCTGTTGCGGATGTGTTAATTTGGGATTTCACCAATAAGTCATCTTGATTCTGCAGTGTAGTTGACATAATAAAGGCACGGTTTACTTAGCATCCAGTTGACACTAAGCAACGTTTTGCAAAAAAACGTTTGCCCTGAAGGGGTGACACAATGGCTATGTGGGGGTACCAACGTCAAATGAATGCTGGACAAATCTCCTCCCAAACCACAAAGACGTGATAGGCAGAGTGGGCTCCCCACCTCACACCCGCCACGGATTTCTGTGCCTGAAGGTGATGCCCCTGTCCCTGGCTCAGTCCCTGGTCCCTGGCTCAGTCTCTGGTCCCTAGCTCAGTCCCTGGTCCCTGGCTCAGTCCCTGGCTGTCCTGGATAAATGGAGAGATATGCCAGTGAAATTTAAATACATGATTATCATCCTGCCTCTTCGTTATGTGAGAAAAGGTCATAGTAAAGGTGACCAGCAGGGGGTACAGTGTTTTGGACTCATGTCCCGAAGGTCTCACTTCTCATAACAAGCTGGTCAAACATTATTGAAAGGGTGTAACAAAACCTGGACCTGTTTGAGAACTGCCGGAAATGGGACTTTTTTTCTTCACATCATTACAGTTCTATCAATTTATACAGCTGGGTATTTTATTGGAGCAATTCATATTCTGCACCTTACTCAATGGTTAGTGAATCATAGCCCCCACTGGCACTGCTATACAATTATGATCTAGATGCTGCAACTGGCAAGTTACAAGCTATGGATCTTGTAAGCAGCTTCTTATACATATAGTTTTTGAATAAAAAAAATATTTTTGATATCTTTCGCTGATTTGGTTCACTTATGGACCTCAAAATACATTTCAAAATAGTCATTCCATTTAATTAGGATAAAATCAGCAATTTGGTTATTTAATTATTCAAGGGCATTGAACCATCAAGTAATCTACTTAAAATAATTAATGATCGTAATTTGCACTGTATAATTAAAGGTCTAAAAAAACTTTTGTAAAAAGGTTTTTTTTTATATATACACAAGACAGATTCACCCCCCAAAAAAAGAGAAATGTCAGGATGAATCATAGTCAGAAACCGTAATTAATTAAGCCCCAGGGCTGGGTTTCGGAAGCACTGAGCTAAGCGAATAGATGTTTTCGGTGGAGCAGTCCTAGGTCTGCTTTCAAGAGCACTAATAAAAAGAGATTTCAGGAAATCTGCTGAAGACACAGTTATCTGGCCTGGTATTGTCAGGGTGTCACTATCTATTTTCTGCTTCCACTCAGTACCTTGCATCGGGGGGCAGAATTTCCCTCGCGATATCAAAAACTCGTGCGCTTCACGCGGACGTGCAGCCGAGGACGCTGGAAGTGCAGAAGGACGCGGGCGGCGGTGGTGCGAGCGCAGAAATCAAAAGCACCGCCGCAGAAAGAAAGATCCTGGTACAAGGTGCGCTTGTCAATGTGTTTAAATCTCCAGGGGTTCCGCCAGTCTAATAGAATGGTTGAAAGCAGTGTTGTTGCATGAAAAGCGCACGGTTGGCCGGGTTGGGGCCAGGCATCTCTTTTTTTTCAACGTGGAATTGATGTTATGCCACGCTCGGCTGATCGTGAAGATTAATTTTGTTTAGATTTGCTGTTTTACTGGTCTTCGCTCGCTCTGCGATGTCAGGACGAATTAATTTTAAATAAGTAACTTTTCATATCCGATATACTGCCCATTAGGTTCTAATTCAGTTGAAAGCAGAGTGGCGGTGAATGATGAAAGTAGCGCTCTTACGTGTCGGCGATGGCATCACGGCCCTGTATTTTGCACCTTGCCATTGATCGTGAGCGGAACGGAAAGTATCGTAATTTCGGAACAACCGTGCAAAAGCGTGTAAAACTAAATCTTAAAGATTACGCAGGTTGTTTTGTGCTTTGGGGCAAGTCGTTCTGGGGGGCTTGTGTTCTGGCTGCACAGTAATTAAAGGAATGCTGTGGATTCAGCCATAATGTTTGCACATTATCCTGCCTGTCCCAAGCCACCTTGTTATAGTGTGCATGATGGGCACTGTGCTTGTCCTTACCTTTCTGCAGGACTTTATCAATCGATACGGAATGGAAATAAGCCACGAAACTGTATTTTCATGGTTTTATTTAAAAGTCTTGTACTCCAAACAAAATTTAAAGTTGGTCAACTGGTTTAAAACGTACCCTTCAGTAACTATAATAATCAGGTGAGCAGAGTCACTGGGTGCAAACAGCAAAAGGATTCATTGCATGTTTTCATGGTTTGACTGGTGTTCTATAGTGAATTTTGATTCAAGCTATCATATAGCTTTCCAGAGCGTTTTGATTGTTCCCTAAACGCAATTCTGAAAATGTCAACCGGTTTGCCTTAAATTAAGAGAGTGCAGCATGCCAGTGGTCATGGGTTGTAGCTCATTAACCCAAGGTGATGGCTGAGGATTAAAATGGTGCCGCACTATATACCTTCCACATTTACTGTCAGCTGCTGATAGGCTGGCCTTGCTCATTGTTAGCCCGGCGCTAAATGAGCACTAGCGCGAAGAGCCGAGGGACTTGCCTCATGTCTGTAAGGCCTTCCATTTCAGGAGCAGAGGTGTGGACGTTCACACTCGACATTGCATTAGGCTCCATGTTTTCTGTCATGGCTTGACTGACAGTTACAAGTAGCAGTCCTGACATTGAAGAACATTCCGGCTGACGGGGTGATGGGCACTAGAGAGATGGGTTGGGAGGTCTACAAAATGAGAACTTCAGGACCCAGCAAGGTCCTACAAATGGCTAATGGATATTGAATTGCTCAAGTGAGGTAAAATATTTCAAATTTAACAGCTACCTTCTTTATAACGAGTCACTCAGACTGACAATTTTGTTACAAATCGGTACCTAGGTCCAAACTACAGGCTACCGCTAAGCTATTCTCATCGGACCACAGTTTAGATAAAGTAATCGTGTTATCACAAAATATATCTAGGCGCAAGTGATACTGAAAAATCCTTTCTTGACATTTTATTTGTTAGTCCTGCTGACCCAGTACAAGATATTGACTTACCACAGATTTGTGATTTAGCTTAAACGTCACTCCATACTTCGAGATGCTTATAAAATTAACTCAAAAAATAGTCTGGATTCTTTTTTTTCCCATAAGGAGCATTTGGCTGCTAGCTTAGGATCATGTCTCAAAAATTAAAGCCCCTGCTATCAACTGAGAGACAAATAAGTAAATATATTATCATCCAGAGGACTGCAAGCTTCCCCCCCCCTTAAGGGGGAGAGCCATTCCTTTGTTAAACAATGCATGAGAAGCTGAACAGCAAAACAAAACATGACTGAGTTGATTTGTAACCAGGCCTCTAGATGTCTTGTAGTCCTGTAAATCGCAAGGGCAGAGAACACACACGTATGTGTGGGTACCTGGATACATCAAGGACTGTTTTTCACTGCTGACACAAAAAATGACTTTTGTGTTTTCCCTGTTTGAGCCACTATAATCACTGACTCTCTAGTTCAGGAGAATGGTCTTCATCACTCCCTCAGTGTTAATGCCTGTTAACAGTGTCATTATAAATAGACAACAAAAGTTGATTTGGCAGAGAAGCATCTAATTAGTGTGTAATATGACACATGTTGAGCCTGAAATATCTAGCACAACCAAAGGAAGACCTAGAGGCCACTGGTGTATTTTGACCTCCAGTACACCTGGGGGCACTCTTACCTTTTCACTAGACCACTTCTGTGTGATATTGTTAAGAGGCATTTTCATTTAAACACCTCATGTGTCAAAGGTAGAGACTGAACTGAGAAGATGGGAATCGAATGGAATGGAGTCTCATAGTTTTTATAGAAGTGAAGTGGTAAGAGATTTTTTTAAATGTGATTTAGTGGAGGATTTCCCTGTCTTGGAAATCATAAGGGCAGAGAACACACACGTATGTGTGGGTACATGGATACATCAAGGACTGTTTTGCACTGCTGACACAAAAAAATGACTTTTGTGTTTTCCCTATTTGAGCCACTATAATCACTGACTCTCTAGTTCAGGCATCACATGGCATGGAGGAGAAAGGGTACCGCGGACGGCTAGTCTGTCGACTCTTGCCAAAGTCACGTCTCCCCTTGAATGGCATGCGATTAATGAGGCCGTTTGATGGAACCGGCTGTACCGTCTAAAACTTTCAAATGATCGCTCTCAGCAGATCCTGGACCAGATTTCCGCTTAAGGATAAGGGGCTGCTCTGACTGGGGAATCGGCACGTCGCCGCTTAAACTCCACAGCCATAAATTTACATGCATTCCTCCTCTTTTTTGGATTTATTTCCACTAGTAAAGCGAAAGAATGAAATGACCCCTGAAAGGTGACTGGTGTGTCTGCTGTTTGTTTTTTTTTCAGCTTTCATTTTGTTCACATTTTTTTGCAACTAAATTTGAGGCTGCAGTGATTTCCACTGAAGTGGTTAAGTTAACATTTTTTGTTTGGATGATTCGACTAAATAGGCAACACAATGAGCTTAGCTGAGCTGGAATAGAAAGTACAGCCCCTTCCAATCAAATCGTTACCGCAGCATATTATACATACATAAAATCCGAACATAAAAAAAGACTAAATAGTGCTTAAAGCCTAGTTTTGCCTGTGAATAGAAGCCAGTTTTACAGGCTTGACCTGGCTGCACTCCAGGCCACGTACATTGTCCCTGGAAACTGCAAATTGCTTCCCTGCCACTTTTATCCACCCTCGACTCCCGTTTAACGAGAAACCGGCCCGTTGCACAAAAGCAGTGCGGTGGAGGCTCCCTGTCCCAGGGGAGCAGCGCTGACAGGCCGCAATGAATCCAGGGGTCGGCCCATGGGGATGCACGCCGTCTCCCTCCAGCACAATACTATCAGCGAAGCGTCCTGGCCACAAACAGCAGGAGGGAGGGGCAATTCATCACCAGAGTCGTACCGGGGTATAAACAGTGGGCCGGACAGCAGAGGGAGCAAATGAGACAGAACAAACGGATTAATTATCGGACGTCCTGGTTGCAAGAATATTGAGTCACTATCCACCCACCCTCCCTTAAATGAACACCAATACAAAGGCAATTATAGGACCTGCTTTTATTTTACTTCTCAGACAGGCACACACGTTCACAAGTCTCCCGGCACCTCCTATAGAATGGCCGTGGAGCATTTCCACACGGCGCCCCCTGTGGGCAACACCGCTCCATCTTACCTTTGAATAAAGACACGAAGCGGTTCACTGGAGGTCCACGGGAAACAACGAGAAGTAATAGGTGTAAACTTACAGTCCATGTAATTTTTTTTTAACCTCAGTATACATTGATATGATTGCTTCAGCGGGACTTTAGAGCAAACGGAATTAACACGGTACAGTAGTGTGCAACATATTCACTCTGCAGCTGGCGGAATACTGCACATTAAATAAGTCATTAACAAACTGCAGTTATTCGTTCATCCACAGTCTCATATTCTCAGAGCAGCAGCTCATTGGACAGTTCCTCGCCTGGCTACGGCTTTTGACACTTTTTTTTTCCCCCACCCCCAAAAGGAAAAAAGAAACTCTCACGTACATATGTAATATCCACAGCTAGGTCTAAAGATTCACTACACCCTTTTTTTTAGTGCATTTAACAGGCGATGTGTGGAAAAAGCTGGCGGAAGCTTCGAGGACACAGGACAACAGCCAAAACAAGCAGCGTATTCGGTCTAAGAAAGGTCACCTTAGTCCACTCTTCAGCAAGGAGGAATGGGCCCACAGGCTCAAAGGTCAAGGATGGCCGTGGAGCTGAAGATCAGCCTTCACCCTGGCCACGACGGCTTAAAAATAACGCTTAACATGCCTGGTTCAAGCGCACTCAGATTTCACCGTTACAGTGCAATTTTCTAGCCCATGGAAGCTTTGTGAATTTATAGGTGCCCTACTCATGGCTCTATTTAAGGATATACAACACAGAATGTTCCAGAAACCTGCTCTTCAGTACATAAAAACTGAGTCAACCCATGTCCCATTTTTATCCTTCCTAGTTTTCCCCATTGCGCCCCAAAACATGAGATATTGAACAACTTTGGGACAAAAATGCCCTATATCTTCCATTTAACAGACAGTAATTATATTATAAATAGCTATAGTTTTAATGCTTTTAGTACCCCATTTATAAACAGGCAGATGTTTCAAGCCATGCTTTGTGATTTATTTATATATATATATATTTTTTACTAAAACACAAGTAATTCTTAAAGACTATGGATGGCCATAAATATGTCAGATCATTAGTTAAATGAAACACAGAGGGGCATTCTCAGATTAACATTAAATATACACACCTACAAATAGGTCTTGATGGACCTGAACTAATTGTGTCGCTACTTAAAGTTGTTCTGGGGTGAGGATGGTCTTCATCACTCCCTCAGTGTTAGTGCCTCTTAACAGTGTCATTATAAATAGACAACAAAAGTTGATTTGATAGAGAAGCATCTAATTAGTGTGTAATACGACACATGTTGAGCCTGAAGCATCTAGCACAACCAAAGGAAGCCCTGGAGGCCACTGGTGTATTTTGACCTCCAGTACACTCTTACCTTTTCACTAGACCATTTCTGTGTGATATTGCTAAGAGGCATTTTCATTTAAACACCTCATGTGTCAAAGGTAGAGACTGAACTGAGAAGATGGGAATTGAATGGAATGGAGTTTCATAGTTTTTATATAGAAGTTAAGTGGTAAGAGATCTTTTTCTATGTGTTTTAGTGTTTTTGTCTGACATAACTGTACTGTTTGTTTGCCATCGGACTTATGAACTGACCAATGACTGTTCATCCACTCCAGGGCCAGCACTCATACTTAGGACTCACACACTTACACCTAAAGATTCCCAGGGCTGTGGTGTATGCTTGCGTTTAGTGTAACATGTTAGGAGAACCTATATATATCGCTAACCCAGACTTATGCCCACCAAGGCCCACATGTGTCACAGGTGCACGGAAAACTGAGCAACGCACAGCGCAGTAATTAGGGTTGTTTCTCCATGCTCAGTTCGACAGACACGGTGAGACGGAAGTGTGACGGTGGTTGTGCGCTAAACAGGATCAGGTGAGCAGGAACACAACTCTGGAGAGGCACCAAAACTGAATGGAGGACAGCAGAGGCTCAGGCATAAAAGATGAGTTCTGGGATCTGTCCGCCTTGCACGCCTGTCCCATTGGTGCTCTCCGAGGAACACTGGAACTGGAAGGTCACCTTCCCGCACTGGACCTCCGTCATACCCTCCTGGCCAAAATAGCTAAGCTCATTGCCGTCCAGGATGACACTGGCCGTGTAGAACGTGTCTGGCTCAATCTGCACCGGATACTCGAACCAGACAGGGAAGGTGTTGCTGGAGCCGTCCGAGAAATACTTGCTTAGGTTCTGACCCAGTACAACTCCCTGGCGCTTGAGTTCAATCTTGGCACTGTACTCCGCTGACCCGCAGCTGGAGCCGTAGAGACCGAAGCCAGCGATGAAGATGCGCTTGTCGACCGCAAACTGGATGCTGTCGCAGCGTCCACGGTAACGCCATTGGTTGCTCCGGTAGGCACAGGACTGGAACCGGTGGCAGCGTTGTGGCGCCAGACCTGTCCTGGGCTCACTGACAAACTGCAGGTCTGGCTTCTTGGCTGCCGTGTACCAGAGGAAAATGTCATTGGTCTCAGTGAGGGTGAGCACGCCAGACTGGGCGGCACCGTTGGCAAAGTCGTCCAGGGCCATGGTGGGAATGCGAATCAGGTAGACAGCCTTGCCCAGGACCTTGCGTTTGTTGTCAATGGAGAGCGCCAGCTCCTGCCGTTGGCATTCAGCCTCGGCCCAATTCATCGCCGCCTCGAATACCACCATCTCCTTGGCGTTGAGGGTCTCCCGCTCGAGGATGCTCTCCAGCGTCTTGCAGTCGATGTCGCAAAAGCCCTCAGACTTGAGTGCCAGTTCAGCTTGTGCATCGATGACTTCCCAGCAGCGTTGTGTCAGGTCAGGCTCCTCGAACAGGCAGCTTTGCGACAGCAGCACACACGCGTTCTTGGCGCTCAGGCTAGTCTCCAGGAAGTTGACGCAAGCTCGCGCCAAGTGGGGCACGATGTATTTCTTGGCCGCGTATAGGGTGGCCAGGACTGTGTCGGCACTCAGGTCGATCTCGTCGCAGTAGATGTACCTATGGAAGAAGAACGTAGACCACAAACAGACCTCAGTCATCTACCGTCCTCGGTACCGATGACTTTCTTAGCTACCTAAATGTCAATACGTATTTTAGCCCTCGTAGGATAAATAAACATTTTTTCAATTACCATATGAATATGCTAATCTTCTGAAAGGTTACAACATGCAAACCTCTTTGGCGACCTCTGGAACAGCATCACGAGATGCCATTTAGGGATGAATTACTCAGTGTAAGCACAAGTGCAACCCTCCCTGGGGACATTATTTAGCAGAGAGAGGGCTTCCACCCACAAGCACACAGGACTGGGACCTCTTCAACCGCCACCGTTACCCCCTTTTCCGTCTTTATCTCCGCGTCATAATGCACGGTGCGTCCGACATCCCGGATCCCGGACAAAAACGGGGGAAAAAAATGCGAAAGTGGTTTTCGCAGCAGAACAGAAAGCCCTCTGTTTGTTAACTCTGAGTGTGCTCACATGTTCCTCCCACTCACTGGCCCTTGTTTCCACAAAGACCATGGGAAATGAGAAGAGCTTCAAAGCTGCCCCCGCCCATCACCACTAAAGGGCACGGAGCTCTTAGGAAGGCTCCTGAGCTCTCACGACAAAGAAGGCTCTCAAGAATAACAAAATAATAATAATAATAATAATAAATAAGAAAAGTGCCATGTTTTACTTTCTCACATAATGGAGATGTATACATCCTTGAAAGGCCTGAATTCTGACATGTGTCATGCAGTAAATATTCAGACTGAACTCATGCGGCATTTTTGGGAAAAAACATTAACTATAATAACATGAACTGTAGGGTGTAAATTGATAGCTGTACTTTCCAGAAAAGGTATTACTCAGCCTGAGAGTGCAGTGGATTTAAAAGATCCACCTCAGGTTCATTCTGCATTTAGATAACAATGAAATACAAGCAGATATTGTTTGGGGGGGGGGCTGAAAGAGTCATCAGTTAAAAGAGAGCTTTACTTCAGCAAGGCGAGAAAGGCTGCCGGCTCTACGTCGGGGATCCGGATCTCATCGTCGCCCTCGGCCAGCTCCCCGTAAAACATGGCATGGAACACGGAGCTGCCCACGGCCAGGACGTACTACGTGGGGGAGAGAGAGGGGAAAAGAGAGGGAAACCGCTAATGAGTGGGTCACATGACAAGGGAGGGCATGGACTTTTTTTTTTAAGCCCTGTTGTTTTAGCGCATGCAAACAGTCACACGGTCGCTTGTACGAAGACGTGGCTGGGGAACAATTACAATGATTACAAAGGCACCATTATCCTCGCTCACACACTCATCAGCCTCCCCTACTGTCTGCACCCCGAAAGTCTTTTCCTTTTCTTCCCCACCCCTTACAGGTGGCCCTGGTCATGAACCTCACTGATTCTGCACAGTCGCTCATTTCTAGCTTTTCTTGCCCAGGCCACAACTTCCCCATATTGCTGCTTTTCAGTCTTCTACCGCCACACTGGACACTCATGCAGTCCATTGCTACAGAGGAGATGGTGGGTGGGGGATGCAGCTCAGCACAGAGGGCGATGCCGGATGCAGAACCGGTGAATATATTTGCAGGAGATGTTAAACTGTTGTTTAGCAGCCGAGGCTATATCAGTTCTGTGTGTTTGGCTGCCATGGATCTGTGCTAAATCCGGCGTTTTCTCCTGCGGTTTTACTAAATCTGGTCGTTACTTCCATCCCACTTCCGCAGGCCCTGCTGGAGTGCACCTAGTGCATGCACAGCTGCTATAATTATTGTTGTAACTGCCGCCCAGGGGAATGAGGTGCAGCGGCTGTTTCCGGGTGTCATGGTTTAGCTGGACTAATATAGCAATAAAAGTAGATTTTAAAAAACTTGGGTGGAGAGAATTTTTTTTTCCCCCCTACAGTCTGCAGCTTGAGACTGAAAGGAGTAAATGAGTGATTGGTGAATGCGGTGAAAAGTTCAGCCTTTCACTGACCTCGTCTTTGAACATTTATGAAGATGGCAAGTTGTTGCCCAGCCGGTGATACGGTGACTGAGACAAACTCAAGAGGCATATTTATTTGGCAAATGCTCTCATCCAAGGCGACATGCAGGCGGGAGATCGGGGGCAAACGGTACCAGGGGAGACTGGGGTTTATGGGCTCTGCTTAGGGGCCCAGATCACTCCTCTGACCCAGGGATTTAAACCGACGGCCTTCTGATGACTAAGTGTCCTAACCTGCTGAGGTACAAACTACAGCACCAGTAAGAGCAGTATGAACCTGCACAGCCAAAAATAAAAATATTAAAACGGCAAACAGGACGCAAGGTGAGTCAGCTGCTGAAGTACTGTTTTTTTTGGGGGGGGGAGGGGGGGGCGCAAGTATGCTTTTTTTTTTCTTTCCCTGCATTGCACACACAATAAGTCCAGAATGTTGCGGTCTGCTACATCTCACGAAACTGCAACAGGAAGTAAGCTGCAAATAAAAGCGTGCCTGCTTCTGAATGCCAGCCAGAAAAACACTGGGAATGTCCCAACCACACCACGTCCGCGCCTTACAATTTAAATAGGAAACTAATGTTTTTCTGGAAATGCACCGAGTTGCATGCAAGAAAATTTTAAAATGGCATTCCATCCGTGGGGTAACGTCCCGAACCAGGGATGAGCATCAGTGGGTATCAGCCACCAGGTGACAGGTAGATTCCGGGCCTCAGGAATCAGCCTGGAGCCCTGGTGGGGAATGGGTTATGGCAGACTGGATAAGAACTGAACTCCAATGTTGTGAATGGGTTCAGGCTTAAATTCGACGTTAATCCTTTTTTGAGCAAAACTTATCAGTCACTTGTCACAGGGATCCCTACACTCCCTTCATGAGTTCATACCAAAGCATAGTTATCACAACTATAAGTGGATTCTGTACCGTTGCCGACCAGTAGATGGCAAAGTAGTTAACGGTAAAACGCAAACGGGGAAGCTGTTTCTCTAGTTCTCAATGAGGTACTGAAACCGAATTTTGTCAACAGATATATAACCATATAAAACACACCTTTAAGGGCTCTGAACACAACACCGTCCTGTGATCAGCGTAAGATTCAACAGGTGAGTGGAGCCCCTGTAATTGTCCTGATCGCCATGGCGACACAAACCAACGCGCAAACAGGCGAGATTCAGCGCACCAATGTCACGAAGACCCCGATGCTGAGATTGCAGCAGGAAAGTTGGGAGTCCCGTGGGGGACGTGGCACAGCCTGTGCTGTCCGCATTCGCCCCGGACCCCCCCTCGCATTCATCCCCAAGCTCTGTTTCCTCACATAACAGAAAAAGTACCACAAGATGGAAACGTGCAGGATTTGATTAGCATTATGTGCTGTAATGAGGCAGATAATTTATACAGCAATTCACAGGGCACCCAGCAATGAGATATTTATTCTGTCCCCCCCCCCCCCTGCCTATAAACGTGATCCATCCTCAGCCGTCTCCACTCACCCTGTGCCCAGGCAGTCTCTGTGTGCCCCCAGTGGGGCCCACCACGAAGTGCACGTCTGCCATCAGCTCGTTGTTGAACATCACGGCATTCCTGCAAACCAAGAGGAAAGGGGCGAGTCAGGCCCAGTGGCTGGGGGGCGTCGCACTCTGGCCCCTTCCGAACATGCTGGGTGATGTTTGACGGCTCCGCAAACCTCCACGACCTCCCTGGCACAGACGCAAACGTCCACATGCACAGGAAGCCTGCAAGTCTGTGTGCGGGCCAAGGCAAAAAAACTTGTAAGCAGAAATTAAAATATTTGGAAATTTCCCGCTCTTCTATGAACTGTAATTTACGTTTCTCTCCCACTCAAATTTAAAATACAGGACAAAATGAAGGACATAAAACAGCAGATGCAGCCCATCCTCGACCAAGGTAGTGCACAATCAGGGCTTAAAACTAGCACACCTTTGGCCCGTTTGCCAAATATGAAATCAGCCCATCGGATAAACAGTAGTAGCCCTTCCGTGGATCCTTGATTCACTTTCCACTTTCTTCCCCTGCTTCACTGTCTATCCCTCCCCCCAGGAATCATCCTGGCCTTGCTGAGGTAAAAAGCACCATATATCAAAGAAAACATGCATACACAAAATGCGACGCACTGCAAGCTAAAACCCTGGGTCTTAATAGTAGAAGGAAAGGTTGCACCTGAAATTTGACTGCTGTTAGACTGCAGGACAGTCTTGAGGATGGTAAACAAGTGGCCAGAGTGTGGGAGCCCTCTCGGTAAACACACCCGCTGTGACAGGAAAGGGCTTCCCCCACGCCTCGTGTCTCCTGCAGCGTGGAGCCCCCTTACGCATCCCCTGTGATGCTGCAACGTGTCATCGGGTGTCTGCTCTCCCTGCCCCCACGATGCTGCAATTTGCAGGACGCCGGGGGCAGCATATGCAGGAGCGTCCCCGGTGCAGAAATGTCCCGTCTGCCGGACACCCGCCGAGATGCATGTCCCTCCCCCCACCCCACCTAAAAGCAGAACAGCATCCTTCAAAGCTGCAGCATCCTGTGCTATCAAGCTAAGACAAACGCATGTGAGCGTCTCTGAGCCCAGAGCCTGGTGCATCATCCTTCTGAAGGTCAACAGCAGGAAGAGTGCATGTTCCCCTGAAACGACGCCACCGCGCCAAAGCGTGGCCATCTGCTCAGGCACCGCGTGCACTTTAGCCGCTCTCGAACTTTGCGGGGGGTTCTGGGTGATCGTCTACCACCACCCCCCCGCAAGTCCCCGGACCTGCACGGGTTCAAGCCCCGTCCTCGTCTTGACCTACCTCTCCCTTATGGTTGGGTAGAGTCCCTGCCAGTTGCAGTTCTGAATTGTGTTGTTGTTGTTCAGATTCTGCTGCTGATACTGCTGGACAGTGGTGCCCGAGGTCGCCTTTTTGGCAGGGAAGATCTCCGCTGCCATCTTCTTCTTCTTTTTGGTTTTTAGGGTGATGATCTCATAACAGACTGGGGGCAACTTGGAGTTCGTGGGGCTGCCCTTTTTGGCCCCTTTGCTCGACCTACTCTTCACCGACTCTGGAAGCATCAAGAAAAAAGTCAGACATTTCATGTTCCTCCCCTTGGCATCGACCATGAGTCTTGTTTACCTGCCGAGCAGTGGAGGGACGTGCAGAGAGGGCATTTAAAAAAGGCAAGAAAGAAGGGAAGGGGACGGAGGGATAAAGAACTCTCAGAAGGGCTAACAGGGCAGCAGCAGGGAGCAGAGCCAAGCGTGGGGATCGAATCCTCTTTGGTGTCACCTTTTCCAATGCAAATTAGCTTCTCTGCCCCCACCTTTCCCTCCTCCCGCCAGCGGAATGCCTGGCGTCCGGCAAAAAAAGCTCTTTACTCTTATTTAAGTTTTATCCGGAGCAGCAGAGTCCCACCAACTCCCCATTATCATCAGTTGTAGAAATGAATCGATGTCTCGCTCCGTCTTCGGCTTCCCCCTCCCCTCCGCCTGTCCGGGCTGCCTGTCCTCTCCCCCACTCGCTGACAGACTGGAGATTTAGTGCCGCTGCAGTGGGGCTGGCTCGCCTCACTTCAGTGCAAGCTCACGGCTCCCTGGGCTCCCTGCCGGAGACGCCTGCCACGCCAGTCTGCACTCAGGCTGTTTTGCTGACTACAGGAGTTGAATGGATGAGCGGAGTACAAATTGTAACCTCCCCCTGCAGACGGAGTCAGGCAGCCTCCCATGCAGAGCCAATCAGAGTGTGCGAGGCCTCTGATTGGCTGCAGCGCTGCTGCGCAACACCTACTAGAATATGCAAACCCAGTCAATTAAAGTAACAGCATCAACACCTTACATTTAACTGTGATTGACTAGAATTCCTTTTCCAGTATAGCAGAGACTAATCTACATTTATTAACACAAACACACACAGGCACACACAAATCAGTGCTCACATGAAGCTTTTTTTACCAGCAAATTAAAGTGTCAGAAAATATACTCTACAATTATTACATCCTCATAAAATGACGTTAACATTACAGTTTACCACGCATCTGCTCTATATATGGCTGTCCTTACAGTGCGAAAACGTGCCCTTTATCATATTATTTAACGGCAATCATAACAAATAACGATTGGCCTTAAAAAAAGCCGCTTTATGCGTTTTATTTCCACAGAGTATTACTGATCTCTCGCATGCTCACAGACATGCCTCTTTTCATCACCTACTGTTGGAATGTAATTTAATTTTTAATTAATTAAATGCTGTTTACAGGTTTCCAGAGTACTTAATGAGGCTAATGAAAAGCACACAGGCCCTGTGGACGTGAGACAGGAGTTCATACAGCCTCCACTCAGCTCAACAGCCCCGCAAAATTCTCCCCAAGAAAATGTATTCGCATCGTGGGAGAGCAATGACGACGAGATTATAAAGGATTATGTATGCAAAATATCCATGCATATACACCGATATTCATGCAGAACGACATTTATCTTCCATCATATAAAACTAACTTCCGATTATTAAGATTAAAATAATATATATACAAACATGCCACATTACTTCTGACTTCAAAATCTATGTCTGCTTTTAAAAGTGTTTAAATGAACTACATATAACTTCGCTAAAATAACACTTCATTAAGGTTCCATGCTGCTTTAATTATTTTAAAGGGTAAATTATGTATACAGAAAGGATATTTTTTCACCGGATGAGCTGAGATCAATTACATACATTCAATTTCGAAAAAGGCGGGGGGGTCTTTATCTTTTCTTTCTCTGAACTGCTTTCCTTCTTCTACACTTGTCTTTCTCATAACTGCTTTTTTGCCGTACATATACTGTTAAAGATCGAGTAAGCATTGCTTTAGACATATTCGTCATTCTTTCAGTTAAAGACATATAAGTGGTCGTGTATTGGAGAAAACGATCGCGACAGCACACCAGTAGCTATATGGTGAAACCGTTATTTCTGCGTTTAGTATTTTAAATATTATATTTAATCCATCCCAGCAGTTAAAATTAGATCGCAGCCTTGGTTGGTTTAAAGCCGAGCAAATTACCTGCGATTATTTACATAACACACAGATGCGTAGGTTTACAAAACGATCGGTATTTCTGCAAAAAGAGTTAACGAGGATGATGAACATAAAAGGGATCCGAGTAACAGTGCTCAATAGCAGATAGCCTACTGCTGGGGTAAGAAAAGTGATTACACGATAAACGTGTAACACGATAAAC
>JABFDZ020000066.1:6180556-6201196 GCA_019775955.2 Pollimyrus isidori | reverse complement strand
TTGTTTTCCTATCCGTCCCCATAAACCATTTTGCTGGACTGGTTAATTAAAAATTGTTGGGGGGTGGTTTTTAACCCCCCCCCCCCCCCCCCAGGCATTGCAGGGTATTAGAACTGTCACAAAGGGGTTTAAATGCGCGGCCGTCAGACCCACTGGCATGCAAACAATGCGGCAGTCCCTTAAAAGGCCTTTAATGATGCCCCGCGATTGGGCCCCATTCAGATCTGGGCAAATGAATTGTTACAAGCCGTGAAAGGGCAGATTACGACTGAACAATGGCCATCAAACGTGGCAAGGAGCATGCCGGGCGACAGGCAGAGCCTCGGTGGATCACGGGCAGCTGGCGGATCTGGATGGTCCCTTTCTAAAGGGGAGCAGGGACAGGGGACAGCCCCCATTGTTCCTTGGTCCCAATCCCAGAGTCACTAAAGTCTCATCTGCAGGCATAGCTCACGCAAGTGCTTTGATGCAATCCCCCAGCACGGGGAATTACAGCGATTTAATAGTGTGTGCTGGACAATCAGTGGCTCGTATTGATCTGTGGGAGCAAGGGCAGATGGGGAGGAATAGCGTGAGGTCAAGGCAGGAGAATAGAATGTTAATCAGGGTCGGCCCTACCGGTATCCACCCCGTGGGGACGTGACACAGCCTACCTCAAACCCAAAAGTTATTTAAGACTCAGTTCCCCCATTCATACAGGTTCTGGTGTCCAGATGGTTACAATCTGTAAGGACTTTTCAGGACCATGACTATTATGTTGGCATCTATTGTTCTTGTCAAATTCGCCATACATACATGAGCCTGTCGATCGGACGTTGACATTGTGTGCGCAGTGGGTGGGGGGCGGTGGCCCACATGTCAGCAGCTCTTGGGCTTTGTGGAGACAAAACGTGATAGGAGCCCATGAATTGGAATAAGGAGATGGAGACAACTCTGCTCCCCTGGGGGAGCAATTTTCTCTGGTGATCAGGGGTGAGTAGTTACAAAGTAAAAGGCCAGACCAAGATGATTTCAACCAATCAGTTGAATACTCTGTGACTATAACTCTTTGTGCTCACGGTCACCTACCTTACAAAGGGACTTTCAAACACAGGGTTTCTATGATTATCTGCCTGTCACCCAGGTTCTCCTGACTGCTCCAGAAGTCTGGAGTCCCCTGCAGCAGTGCTGCCCTCACCCGGTTTCTGTGGACCGGGTCAAAAGCGGAGGACCACATGTAGGCGACCCATGCATCACCGAGAGCTGCTACACCTATAGCAGTCCGCCACCAAACTGCAAATGCTAGGACTTGAGAGCACATCCACCCCTAAGTGTCGTGTGGCTGATCAGCTAGAAAATGCAGAACGGCCTGCCGTTTGTTACCCAGGCAACCTCTGGGTGACCTCAGCTATTCCACGCAGCAGCGTCGACACAGTGATAAGGCTGGCATCCAAATGCGGGGTTATCGCCTCTTAACGTGCCACCCACTCGAACGTCAAGGGGTCCGGCTAATTGGACGCTATGACAGCCTCAAAGGAGTCTTGTGAAACCCGCATGGTGATTCATGCCCAAGTTGGAGCAGAGCACAGCGATTATGGCGTCGGGAAGGGCGGTGCCACAATTGGCCAGCTCAGCTCTGGATGCTGGGCTTCGTGTGATGACATCGTAGATCAGTCGGTCTTGGGGTGTGGAGCAGCTTGAGAGCTGATGCAAGACTAATGCCGCCCACCCACCTGAGGGATATGGTAACCGTGGTGATGAAAGTGCCAATCACCGTTTTGGGAAAACTGTGGGCAGAAGGGAAGCCCATCCTGTTCACTGCTGTCTGTGAGGTAGATGCCTAGATATAGAAGGCTAAAATGCAGGTCATTTCAGGTTCTGCTTGGCTCCAAACTGCAAGTCTCAACTATAGAAGAGAAGAGAAAAGTGATACTTCATTCATTCCCATGGACAAATAGTTTTTTCATCTCTCTTGCTCTCCATGAGACACACAGACACATATATAACACAGGGTCAGCTGGCATAAAGCAATTTGGGCAACTGGGGGTTAAGGTCCTTGCTTCTGGGCCCAACAGCGGCACAAATCGACCTTTCCCAGTGCAGGATCCAGTAATCAGCAAATAAAGCAAGCCAGGACTTTGAGGAACAAAGGACAAAACCAGTACTGAAGGAGACTATTGCGCGGGCTGGCCCGGCCGGTCTGGCAGGGCTTGCATGGGAACTGCTCCTGCAGAGCTGGGCACCACAGAAATCCTTGGCCATCGCAAATTGCCAACTCAAGACAGAATGTGCACGTCTATCACTGGATAAGCAGCAGCCCTAACTTAGGTCTGGACGATACACCTGCAGTGAATGCCTTTGAGTCCATTCCCTTTACGCCCACGCACACACACACACACCAAATCTCTCAATGCCCAAGAGACTTCCTCTTACAGTGGAGAAAACACTATGAGGAAACTTAAACCTCACTAAGTGCTCAATTAGTGGGGGTGTGGGGGGGATTGTCAAAAGCAGCCAATTTCCTGGGCTGAATGTGCTATAAATGGCTATCCAAATGTCCAGGAATCCACTTGACCGTCTTGGAGTTATTTATGCCCAGACTGTAATCATAGGGCCAGACGATACAGAGTATGCAGTTATTTCTGTGCCACGTCGACCCGGAAGCCACTTCCCGTCTTGCATTGTCTCCACCTCATGTATAAAACCTGTTTTGATCCCCAGATGCAGACCTGGGGCATGGAGGTGTTTTTTTTTTCAGAACTAGATGCCGCAAAGTGAGGAACTTAGTCTACTGGAGTAATGAGATATCCCAGTCAAAGCCCTGTGAATGCACACCTGAAGAACCACCAGCAGCATCACTGGGATTTCAACACAAATTCAGGGTTCGTAATGAACATCTTTTCGTTAGTGCTTGGACCAATTCTGAGGAATATAATTGTATGGCATAATAGAAACACATCCAAAATATGAATGATCTACTACATCGCTTTAAATTGCTGACAGGAGTAGGACCTTGACCAGGTAGGCACCAGGACCCAGGGGAAGGATGGTGAGAGAGTTACGAGAGTTCTTGTCATCCATTTCCGCTTCCTGTAGAGGTGTTTCCAGTGCATACTTGGCATGGACCACCGCAGAGCGCCGGACGCGCGTGTCACCGAAGGTCAGCAGCTCGCCTTGACCTGGGCCGTAACACGATAGCCCTGATTCCTCCTTCAAACACACCGCCCCAAAACATCTGCCATCATCTCCACGCCCACACTGCCAAATACTGAAACATGTTAAGAACCAGCTGTTTATGCTTCCCCTGCTCCCCCAGCCGGTCCCAGCTCGTTTTCGTGCTGCGGGGCAAGGTGTCTCACATTCAGCTCCTGGATCCAGTTGCACCAGAACCAGCAAAGGGCCATCGGGCTGGCCAGTCCACAGTGTGCTCTTGCCAGGACCTACACATTGATAACTTGGGCTGGGGCTTCCATAAAATGGCCAGATCACTGGTTTGACCCCCCAAAAGGTTTCTAAATGGCGATCCATGGTGGCATGACATGACGTCATTAACTACCCACAATAATCATGTTCATTGCACCCCCTCCCTGACATTTATAGACAGAGAATTATAATTCTGTTCCGATGTCCAGTTGCAACATGCAGTGCGTGAGTCACAGGGGGGAGGAATCAGCATGGGATCTGAAACCAGTCTCTGCATCACACATAACACCAATGCCCCTTCAATTGCATGCAAGGTGCTGATATCATCCCTCTCTGGGCTGTCATTTTTTAACCCCCCCGCTTTTCTCTGCTGTAATTTGCTGAAACAAAAAGGTAATATGAAGAGCAACTTTCTAAATCTCACCCAGCAGACTTTTTTTGTCATTTTTGTGACGTTTTTTGAGATGAGTCAAGCTTCTTCATTGGGAACCAAAACTCACTCAGTACTCAAGTAATAAAACGAAGCACCTTCATTAAAATTTTAAAACTCAATCTTCTCAAAACGTGTCCTGCGGATCGAGTGAGTTGGAAATTTGCTCTTTGTCTGGAGTTTATTTGAGCACTAATAATCAATTTACTTAATTGCAGGATAAATAGTTGAAAGAATTGGTGAAAACACCTGCAGCTGCCAAGGCAGCAGTAATACAGTTAAGCTGAATCCACTGGGTCTCCTGTTTAGTACCGTTTTCCACGAGAATCTTTGGAAAACACAACTGAGGGATGACAAGGGGCATCAAACATCAGACAGCAGTGTCCCTGTGACACAACAGGACCCTACAGTGACAGCTCAGTACCGTGGGGGCAGTAAATACACCACCCATAGCCCAGAAAATGGATCGATCCTCCATGTGGCTGCGAGTTGCATAAAATCCATTACATCCACAGTCCCGTAGCGTTGTCCTGGCGGTCAGACAGGAAGTTTTTACTGTGTATCCCTGAAAGCAGGGGCCCAGTATGCAGGGCAGACATATCTTTGTGCTTGTGTGTCGTACACCAAAGAGTGAACAAAACCCACCCCCCTCTCAACTGTCAGTCCAATTAGCCGCCGGAGAGATCAAACACCTTTGGTTTTTTGTTTTTTTCCCCTTTACTCCCTTGCTTCCTTCGGCCTACCATTACCCATAACCCCCCAAGACTGGTGCCCGAGGACATTTTACATGCCGCGCTGCATTTAGACACATGTCACGTGCATGGGCAGCCAGACTCAAACCTGCAACGTCAACGCTAATCCATCCTGCGCATTTACAGCCTGAGCCTGATCCAGGGCAGGAAATCCCTTCCGATGCGACCAGATAATATCCCTGCCTCTGGGCAGAACTCGCATTCACTCCCTTTGTCCTGATGTCAGGTCATGGGGCTCCTGTGCATGGAGACTCGGGGATAGGGCGTCGATCTGTCTGTTCACGCATTCCCGTGCAGATGGCGTCACGTTTTGGACTCAGAAAACATCCCCCGCTATTGAGATTTCCCTTCGTTACGCTTCCAAAGGCCCCGTTCCAGGTTGAGGCTGGGAGAAAAAAATTGAGCTGACAGCAGCAGGCCAAAAAGGCAATGTAAACAGAGGAATGCTGTTTACAACACATGGCGTTCTGATGTACACGTAGACCACTAGGAGTGGAGCAGGTGACACCAACATGGCCGCCCGGTGGGGCTGGAACCAGAAGCGGACCAGGCGACACCAACATGGCCGCCTGGTGAGATTGGCACCAGGGCCACAGCTGTGTGAGCACTGCAGGGTGTACAGGAACGCAATTCATTATCACTCGTAAATTATGGTGACACTTTTTTTTTCTCGTCATTGTGGTGTGCAAATGCAACACTTCCCCTCTGGATTTCTGGCTCCAGCTGTGGTCAGGGGATGGGATGTTTGTCGTAGCTTCCACCCTCTATCCTTCACAGTGCATAAAATATAGTCGGCCAAAAAAAGCAAAAAAAGAGAACACAAATGAGGGCGGATTAATGCATGTAGCCTGGGCCTGCGGCAAACAAAAGTGCCCTGTCCCCCCTCCTCTTGGGAAAAATGAAATGGTTAGATAAATCAGCAGGTAATGTTTCACATTAACTGTACCTTCGTAATGCGTTTTATAATACATCCGTAGAATATTCAGAGCACCTTCATAATCCATTCATCGAACATTCATAAGCAGCATGCAGGTATACCCTAACATACCTTAACAGCTCTAATATACATTAATAACAAACATTATATGATAATAACGAATGTTATATTTGTATAATATTTGTTATTAATGTACATAAAAGTCGCTAAGGTATATTAGGATGTTACAATTCATGCTTCTTATGAATGTTCTATGAATGCATAATGAATGCATTATGAATGTGCACTGAATGTTCTATGAATGCATTAGGACGGTGCAGTTAATGTAAAGCGTTACCAATCAGTGAAACCCGAGGGTCCATGGCGAAGTCAATATAGAGTCCCCCAAACCCGTTGATCCACCGCCAAACACATTAATGACTTCTCGTGTAAACACAGGCGTGTGCCCGTGCCGCAATTCTCCATGAAAGCCACGAGAAACAGTCATTTGTGCAAATTTCTGAGCCAAGTATGGAGAAGATCGGACTCCGATTATTTCGCTATACAGTATGAGTGTCATTTCCTGTTGTGCTCGATGGAAGAGACAGGGACAAAGGGACAGGGGATGAGGTCACTGCAGGAACACATGGTGGGCGGTGTGTGGCCCTGCGCCTTCAGCCTCTGTGCCTCTGATCAGAAGGTCAGCAGTATAAATCCCATACTTGATGTAATAGTCACTTCTCTGTTAGGCCCCCAACTCTGAAATCCTTCAGGTTTGGTGGGAAAAATGGCTGAACCTGTGCTTGACCCCTCCAAGCTTCGCTCTCTACTGAATTCGTGTGTCTCAGAGGTGCAGAAGACGGGGTATGTAAGGAAAAGCACTCCAATGTACTCATACAAATGGCAAATACAGCGTCAATTCAGAGATGCAGGCATTTCTATCTGTTCCTCCACAGCCTCCTCTCACCACGTCACCTTATAATATGACATGCAGGCCTCCATGCAACAAACGTCAGGCCCAATCCGCTTTCCACTGGATTTGCATTGCCACCGTAAGGCGGATTCGCCCGGCCGACGCAGGGGAACTCGCTCATCTATAATCACTCCACGCACTAGAACCACGATCTAGGTCTCACCTGCAATAAAAACACAAAGATCTAGGTCAGCACTGTCGATAATCACATTACCTTTTCTTGCCCCCTTGGGAAGTTTATCCTATAGGTTTTCATATCCTTTGGGAATGAGCTCAGATGAATCAGCAGTAATCATCATAACTATGATATTCCGATTAACCCTCAAACGTCCGGTTCTCAAATCCGCCTGCAGAACTCCTGTGTACGGAAATTTTGGGAAACAAAACCCCAGGCGGGATTTTTCCAGGAGGCTACTATCCCTCCCTCCAATCACTCTCTCCCACTGAGCCATCACTAACATTACAAACACCAGGACCAGAACTCAGTGGAACAACAGAAGAATCTTATTATAGAATAAAGATCTGCCTTGTAGGTTAATCTCAGGGCTCGTGCCACATCGGTTTGACCTAAATGCCTTCATAATCACAAGGGGCACACGTTTCCTTCAGCAAGTGTCACTACAATATTTATTTGTTTTAATTTAATCTTTAAAGACAGTGCATTGACTATGATTTTAAAACTCATTCCTTTCTGGGCCAAAATGACATTAATCTGGTCTGAGTTTATATAGAGGATGTATTGTAAACAGAACATATATAAGCAAATATAAAGTCTCAAGGGAAATCTTAGTTTAGTTGGAATTTCCATATCATGTGAAAAATAACTACACATTTGTACGCGGGTGGGAGCAGATTCAGTTTATTGCAAAAAGATGTCAAAAGTGAGACGAGCGTGAGGGATTTGTGGACGGCTAAGGCCCACTAGATGATGACCGTTCAAGGTGGACATACCCACACACACAAGACACACATGCAAATGTGCAAATGCATGCATGTATGCATGCACGCACCAATAGGCCCTTCCTGGTGATCTCTGCAAGAATATTCCTCATCCCAGGCACAGGAACGCGAAGTGTTCACAATAATCACTTCCAATGTATTCCAGAAAAATTCCACTGATACTGACTTTTTTAAGGCCGCAGTAAATTAGTACAGGGAACAGAGTTGGGAAAAAATGAAAAACTTCTGTCAGACTGAAGAAAGAATTCTGGGTGGGGAAGAATAGCCTGCAGTAGACTTGCAATGCTGAGTCAATGGCAGTGCCAAATATCCTGGTCTGCTTTTATTCCGAGGTATAATCCAAAAGGAAGATTCTTTTTTTGCATTCATTGCTGAAAAAAATAATTGTTTCAGGAGAAACATTTTCAACGCGCTGCATGGACAGCAGGAAACAGTAACTCGTCTTGTTTTAGCTAAACAGCAGCATAAATAAACAGCAACACAGACGGGGGAAGAAACACTTAGACACGGGAGCTACCAACGCTCCCTGTATTACTTAATGTCATTTGTTAGCACCTAATGAATTTGCTTTCCTAACCCACAGCCGGTTTTATGAAGATGGAAAAAAGTACTACTGGGAGACAGAAGACACCGATCAACAAACAACCTAGCGTTCAGGGGCCCACGCGGGGAGTTCCTCCGCATCCACCGCGATGAACACACAACAGCAACGCACCAATGTCTAACGACAAATCCAGAGTTAGCCATATTGTTTTTCACATGTTATTATCATTAAAGAGTAGCTGTTGTTTTTACATTCCACTTGTCACATTAAAAATAAGAATAATGAAAACTCTTTCCAGCATTAAATGAAACACTAGGTCATTAGGCACATGGGTGATTGTCCATTTACCCACAATCCTCCACTCTGAAACCGGAAGCAGATAGATACATACATGTTAAATGCTTAGAAGAATACATCCCAAACTGACCTTTTTGAGCTATCTGTCCATTCATCCAGCTTCCACCCACTTATGTAGGACCTATTGGTTTTGGATTATATAAACTCACTAGTAACATTTATTGCATTAAGCTGTGTTTTACCTTCCTCAAGAGAAGCATGGGGTATCTGATTTTTAACTTATACTTCAATTCATTTTTTTTTTTTTTTTTTAACTATCTTCAGTATTTCTTCTATGGTTGTTTTGGAGCAGTAAACAGCAGTAAAACTGAGATTGGAAAACGGAAAATGAATTAAAAGTTATACTACAGACCAGTGCTGGTCAGCAGAAGACACTGTTGACATTTTAGTTCAGGGTGTACTGGAATAATTGGAGCGCTTCGCTCAGGACCCTAAATAATACTTTTTAAAGATCAAACTGGGTCTTATGTGACATTTTCTGAACATGAGCATGAACAAAATGTCTTTGTTTTCAGTTAATCTTCTTCTTTCTGAAGACACAGCCATGTGTGCTGAAATAGCTCTGCTGGGAGACTGTTAGGCTGAAGACCTAAAGGACCTGGGTTCGATTCTGGGTTTTAGCAGCTTTGCAGGCTGTTTCCTAAGGGTTCCACACACACGTGCGTTATATTTCACTGCGAGTTGCACCGGTATTAGTGTGCGTGCGACAAATAAAAGCTTAAAACAGGAGCTCTCAGTACAATTTTCCCTTTCCTCTGGGGGATATGAAGTTCAGCCCTGGATGAGGATTAAACCAGGCCCACAGGCTAGCATGATATAACGTTTCAGCACGAACCAATTCACACGCTCTCAGACACAGTGCTCCCGAATGAAGAGCATGCTGATTGACAGAGAGTGAGGTCAAAGGTGACTCGTCTCCCCATTGGCTCGCTGAAGGGCTTGCACATTCGTGAAAGTCTCTAAAACCGTCCAGGTCTCATTTCCGTCACTCTGTCATCCTGTCGGACAGTGATGAGGGCCAATAAGTGCTAGATGAAGGGTGGAATCCAACAGATTCCCTGTGAACGCAGATGGATGATAAGATCTTAATGCCAATACACTTTATTAGGGCCACATTATTAAACCATGCATGCTATGAACACATATCTGTCATGTTTCTATAGCAACACTTTTCAGATGAACTACATGCAAAAAGAAAAATACAACCAGTAGTGTTGCATCAATACAGAAGAATCGTAATCCTCTGTAATCCTGAATTCATCTGTTTTGATAACTGATTAGCGATCTAGATTACGTACTTCAATGCAAGCAAGTTCAGCTGGGGTCATAACTTTCAGGCAAAAACAGTAATCTTCTCAAACTGTTAAATAAACCATTGGAACTGATTACTGTAGCGTACATCTGGCTGCACAGCGTATCATTTTCCCAGACTCAGCCATTGGCGACTTACACGAGTCTTACGTTCACAGCTTAACTTCCATTCTCACAGCTCAAGTGTCGCACAGGAGGTCCACACTTGGGTCTAAAGCCAGCAACATTTCGGTCACACGGTCAGTTCCTTAGATCTAGGGCCACCTATTGCGCTGACACAATTGCTTCAATGGGAGATGACACCTTGTCAGAAAAACCACCAGTAGAACCTTTGACGGGCGTCCAAGTCCTTGTGTACAAAGTGCCCCAGGGGCCATTAAGGTATATAATCACGGCAGCGCAAGTGTATTGCGGTGTATAGAGTCCCTGTCACCTGAGGGTCAGGTTTGTGATTGACAGCACAGGTGATATAAAGCAGCCCTTTTACACTATTTGTGTTTCCCTGTCCTCTGTCCAAGCAGGACAAAACCACTCATTCACACTGATGTCACATTCACCCATATGGTACGTACATTCTATTTACACATTTCTCCATAGCAACCGACAGGCCAATCAAGACCTAAGAAGAGTAAATCAACATAATAGCCGACCCTCGATTTTGCAGGAGACATAACACAATGCGTGCAATACAGTGGCACCCGGAAATGTAACTTAGCAGGAAAGGTAACACAAACCCAGCATCATTCGTGTTAATTAGAGCAGTGAGTGCCTGAGGCAGACAGAGGACCAGGGTTCCCAGCCTGTCATCACAGCACAAAGCTACACTCCTTAACCGACGACCATCTCGGAACCAAGGGGCAAGACGCCGGCTTTGTCCACCGCGAGCCAGGAGACGGTAACTGGGAAATGTTGGCATCTCCTGGCAATGTATGACACATCTAGACAGGAAAGTAACATTATGAGCATTTGTGTGCATGTACTGGGGGGAGATTAGGGCATAAGATGGGCCATTCATTGTACAGATGGGTTATTTTAGAAGACGACCTCATGCTCACAGCTCATGATTCCCACTTGCACCCGGGTCCATGAAACGGACAACCATGCGGAATACCAAAAATACGGCAACAACTACATAACAACAAAAAAAACTGTCTAATAATGCATCAAGACTCTTTGCATGCCATGATTTTGGTAATGGGATCAGAAATATCTTGTGAAGCCTCCGTCTAAAGCAAATTGCTGGAGGGCATAAGGAGCTATGGAATCACTTCTTCTATCAGAGCATGTCAGAGCCCAGGCATTAAAAAAAAAAAATCCCTCACATCCAAGGACGTAGGAAAAGTAGGTCATCGTTCGGTAGATAAAAAATCAGCTATTGTTGATGCCCTGTGGGATACGTTTGGGTTTTGAAAACACAACAAACGCTGGTGTCAAACGTGATGCCACCTGGGAGGCATTGGGGGAAAAAAATCTCCACCCAGTTGCTACCGATTCACACGTCTGATCTGGACAGATTCTTTCAGGCCGGTGAGATACCCTTCGGTGATCCCCTTTGATCGGCCGCACCAGTCAATCAACAACAGACTGGGACGCAAAAGGATGGCTGCTTCCCCGACGGCAGCAGACCAGCATGCTACCTCATCTTTAAATATGAAATATCGTAACATGGCTATTTACAATGGCAGTAATCCTATCGCCTAAAGCTACAATGCCAGCCATTGTTCTCAAACCTGGAAGGAACATTCTGAGTGTCTCTCTCCAAAATGGCCATTTCGTTCGATTCAATTTGAGAGTTTTTTATAACTTCCTGTCTTATCGGTCGCTGGGCACGTGTAGTTCCCGTGTAGTTCCCGTGTAGTTCCCGTGTGTTTGTACATTTAATGCTTCTGTGACTTGTCTCCATTTCGAGGCGTTCTGTTCCGTTCTCTAATCAAGTTTGAGACTGAAAGCAGAGTGCTCCTCACAGATGTTGAAACCATTACGATCAGAAGAAGTAAAATAATCACCGTAGACATCAGGAAACACAATAGGAACACAATCTTAGCTCATAAAATTAACACTGCGTTTCTGAAGGTACACTATAAAAAACGGAAAAAAGGATAAACACAGAAGCCACACCCACCCCAATGTTATAGTCAAACTGGGTCACATTCTTAAATGGCCTAAAATGACCCAGATTAAACATACAGGTATGCGGGCTCATGCCCAGGGGCCTCACATCAAGCAGAGCGACCCGCCCCCCGATAAGCCCCCCCCCCCGTCCCATTCATGTCTTTAAATGTGTCAATGCGATTGAATATCTAATATATGTCATATAGTTGTATATTTTTCTTTTGTTATAGCGGTCATGGAAAGGCCTATGTAACGTTTTCTCTGTGTTAGATAGATTTCAGAATTCCATGAGCCATCATTTAGCTTTGCTTATCTCTGACGTGACAATATTTGGGCTGTCAATCTATCTATCTATGTTTACAGAATTTCTGACAGTGTCTTTCTATATGTCATAGTCAAGTTTGTTTGTTGTTATTGCAAGCCTTGACCAAGGTAACTGTGCAATTCCCAGTGTACTTGTACTTCTGAACCTGCGCAAATGGCAAAAAATGCTTCAATTTAGCTCAGTATGGCTTAAATGAAAATGACCGATCACCACAGAGCAGGAAGTAGCAGATGTCAGCTGGCACCATTCAAGCACTAGGGCACAGCGATAGGCTATCAGGTTAGAGAAGGTTTTGGATAAAGGGTAACGAGGAAGAGGATCATGTAAACAAGCTCCACAAGAAGCACAACTAAGGTTACCTAGAACCGAGTAAAGCAGTCAGACACTACTTAGCACAATTTGATGCCATAAGTTGCAGCTAAAATGTGAGAAAACAAGGGCCTATTGTAATATTAAGTGTTTAATACAAATTATAGTGTCATAAATATGGAGAAAAAAACCCAGAAGTCATGTGACAGACCGACATTTACAGACAAGTCACAACACGCACTAGGGGACACATTATACGGGAATTCCCAAGACCCACACATGAGGTTTAACACCACAAACACCATTAGGCAAGAGAAGAATGAATATTCACGTGCGTGAATGCGACCGGCTGCATGCATGTGGCGCCATTGCAGCCGTCCAGCTGTAGCTGTAGTTTTTGATCAGTTCGCTGTGGGGATTTTCTCTTTCTTTCATTGTCCAATCTTTCCATAACAATTCTTGTGTCGCACTGACAGAAAGCTGATGTTCTTCATTTTAGAGGCAGCTATAAACAGAAGCGACGAACTTCAGTGTCCTGGTTTATGGTTTCAAAACGGAGTGGAGGGAGGAAATGAGAAAATGGGCTGCAATCGATGAACACGGTGGCTTTAAGGGGTGTTTTATTGGGGGGTGGGTGGTGTTCCACTTGTGTCTCCGCGGCTTGTAGAAGACATCGCATTTCCAGCACGTTATGACACCAGTGCAGCTCTGATGGACTCCATCATGCTCCGAAAGCACAAGGCGACATTGTTTCCCCCCTCTGCCTATAATGAGTAACTTGCTATTTATTTTAGGACTGTGAACATTCAGTGAATTCCCATGTGAAATCTGTAATTTCCAGCCCCCCATCCATGAAGTCACCGGTGGTTTTGACACTTTCTGTGTGTGTTTGGTTCAACAAATTCCCTCCTTTTATACCGTTATAGAGAGAAAGTAAAGCAAAGTCGATGCAGCCTTTAAGCCTTTTAATCCAGATAACTTGCCCATCCTACTTTTACTGACTACAATTATGGCTGCTAGAGCCATCTAATAAAGATACTAATATAGACTCTTTATAAGGGCAGTCAATCTATTTCCCAGAACAATAAAGATGAACAGATTAGTTTGACATGCTTCTTGACCGAATACTCCAGTGTGAGGATTCAGATGAGATGTCACCGTCAATCCCAAACTCCGAAATCACAAGTCTACTACCATTAATATAGTACTTTATGTATGCATGACATAGCATTCAAACACTTGGCCATACTGCAGCTGCCATCTTGCACGTTGCCTGGCCCGGATGTTTACTAATGACATTGCTTGACCCCCCACAAAAACCATAAATGAAAAAAAAATACTTATTCTGCCATCTTGACAAAAAATTCTGAGTATGTGATGCTCTTCGCTTCTGCTGGCAGCTCCAGTTGCCTGTGGAATTGCATAGCCTCCATCAGTTGCCCACTTCAGATTTTCAAGGAATGTAGTATGTGATATAAGTACCGTTCGCCTACTGTTTCATACAAACTGAGGATTTGGACATACGGTTCACTTTGCATACTGTATTTCGTCTATTACATAACAAGCAACTATGGAAATTTGGGGGCACCCAATAACGTAGGGCTCTGTCCCAGCTCGCCAAAAATTAAATGACTTACTTAAATCATCAACAACATGCTGATGTCAACCTAGAGCCCCCCAAATAAGCGAACAGCGCAAACCTGCAACCACTTGATGGACATGCAATGCCCCTCAATTCCGCTATGAGGTTCTTGTGGGATCAAACGGATCACCGCATGCTTTTCTTGTTGCTAGCTGGGAATGAGGAACGTTACCAAAAATACAGAGGAGCGAAATTAGGGAACATTGCTCCAATGCCAGCACTTGAGGATGGGAGTGTGTGAGGGGAATGTGTGTACTGTGCGGATTTGATAGGCTGCCCGGCCATTTTTATTTACTATTCCTTCATCGGCTCTCTTTTCCACTGCCAGAGAGGGTCGGCCCAAATGGTCGTGGAGTTTGGCTAAGAAAGGAAGGGAAAAAAAACAGCAACAACAACATTGCCTCGAGCGAGGATGCCATTCTTATTCCTAGTTGTTTATTTCCTCTTTATTATTTAATTCTTTCGCCATGGTGATCGTGAGAGCAGACATAAAAGACACCAGTTCTGCATAATGGATCTCAGTGTGTGCTTTAAAGAAGAAAGACTTTGGCCTCGTCAGCTGTCAAGCTGTCGTCACGCAGAAGCACGCTTGTCACTCCTCACCACGTAGGGGGCAGTAGAGGGTCTAACGACACCGCAGTCGAAGCGCCCCGCCAGTGCAGGCGTGCTGCGGCCGGCACGTATTGCAAGACTTGCAGTTTGGCCGGAGTGCTATGGCCGCCCCTATGGAAAGTCCCTGGGTGGTCTTGACGAGTCTCAGGCAGGGTGGGGTGAACACAACTGGGGTGGGAGACCAGCAGCGTGTTAAAAAAGAGCCGGCTCGTGGCTCGGGGGTGCTGAGTTGGGGCATAGGCGGGGGGGGGGGGGGGCACAACCGCGCTGCATTTCAACCATCCACACCCAAGGCCCGTGGAATCATTGTTGGCAGGGCACGTGTTAATAAATAGGCCTCAGGCTTGGGAGGGCAGACAGTCTCCACTCTCTCTCTGAGTAATGTCTGCCTCTCATTCACTACAGTGGCCCACGGGGGGTTGGGGAAGAAAACTCAAAAACACACACAAAAAAAAAAAAAGACCAAAGACATGGTGTTCGATGTGCCAGGAATGACATCACAGCTGGTTCTGGGCCTGCGAGTGTCTGCTGCCGGCTTCGGGGGCACCCCTTGACGATCCCTCTTCTCCAGCATCTCCCCTGTCAGTGGTTACATCCTAAAGTTGACGTGTCGCCTCCAATTCTGATGGATACATATTGTTTTTGGGAATAATGCCACATGGCAGGACTCGCCTCACTTTACGCCTTCAGCTCGAATGAGCGGCAGACTCAGTAATGCATTGTTGGGTTTTATCGAGAGTTATGAGTCATTCTTCCACGATGTCCCGAGGCCCTTCTGCAGGCCACAGAAAAGTTGCCATCTACGCTGAGATGGTGACACTTTTTTCTCAAGTTCTTAAGTTTCTCGCCTGAAACTTTTTCCTGAGCACCAGGGAGTGATTTGATCCATAGCCAAAAAGGTGTTAAAAAAACCTCAAAACTGTTTCTGTTTTTAGGAAATTATCTGCGTGCGTTTTTTGTGTTTTCAAGAATGGATTAAGTCCAAAAATATCTAACCAGAGTCTGCACAACAAAGACTGCATCCATCATGCAAAGTGTACAGAAAAAGTATTTTGTTACAAGCTATGCAGATGTTGGCGGCGCTGGCAACCAATTAGCATGATTCGTTATGGTTTCCAGCAGGCTCAGTCTTAATTAGTAAAGCCTATATTAACAGTGTATGTAATTGGATCTTCTAGGTCTTAACAAATCACAATGATTTCTTCTAAACAGTATGTATCACAGTTGACATTTCAACTCCTTACAGAATCACAATTTCCAGCATCACAGAGTACAAAAAATTCACAGGGCTGTGCTAGCATCAACATGGTAATTAACATGTGCTACATCAACATGGTAATTAGCATGTGCTACATCAGCATGGTAATTAGCATGTGGTAGCATCAGCATGGTATTTCGCATTTGCTAGCATCAGCATGGTATTTCGCATATGCTAGCATTAGCATGGTAATTATCCATCACTGCATTGTTTCTGCATTAATGGGAATTCCTTGGGTCGAAAGTCAGCCAGTGAGCAACTTCCAGGATGCCGTGAGTCAATGTGACGCTGTGGTTGAGTAATCCTAGCTTAAACGGGTCTGTAAAAATTAGAATACACTCATTGTTTGACAAGTGTAACCCGTCAAGACTTTTTGTGACAGGTCCCTTGAATGGATTCTGCATAACATGTAGTTTGATTGACTGACACTAGAGACTGAGTGCTTGTTGGGGGGGTGAGCCGGAGGGGGTTACGAGGCTCGGGAATGGGATCTCTCTTTTCCCACGCCGGATGACGGAGCGGCCCGACGTCTGGGGACAGAGGGGGATTGCCCCGTTGTCCTGACGCCAACGATGGTCAGGAAACACTGGCCGCTCTCTCTTCATCTTTTTTTCTTCGACCTCCTCCTGTTCGTCTCCAGGGCCGAGAGGGGAACAGAGGAGGTCTTCAGGACGCTCCTCGGAAAGGCGTGGACGCGTACGGGCTGAAAGGGGCGTATTGTGAGGTCACATTCTTCCCACTGCAGGCGGGAAGCCGGCAGTGCTGCCCCTGTGAATCGTACCCTTTGTGGTTGCCGTGAGCGACGAGGGCCCGGCCTGGATGTGGGCCTCACTGGGACCTTATCTTCTGCTGCCTGGAGTGTCCAGCCAAGCAATGGGCCCTTTGGTAGCCAAGCCTGTTTGATTGCATGATCCATCCATAAATGTGAAACTGCTTCATTACCATATGTTGTTACTTAAGAGAAGGGTAGCGGCCAAAAACACGCCGTGTTGTTCCACACACACCCGTCTTCCTGTCTGTTCACTTCCTTCCCTTGGATTTACCCAGAGATCTTTGTGGTGGGTCTTGGAGTTCAAGCAATATTATGTTGCACCTCTTAAAACATGTCTGGCTTTGCGGTAACAAATTAAGAAACGGAAAAATGGTGAAATGCAACGTTTTTACTGATCCTCTCTCTTGTGTCCAGACTGTTTGTGAAGATGGAGATTGGCGACGAGAGAGAAAGGGGAATTTAAAAAAAAAAAAGCCATCTAGGTGAATCCATCACATGCAATGAACGAATGGGGAATTTTCATCTGTTTGGATTTATTTAGCGTGGAGTATTTGCTGGTCCAGCAATCCAGTGGTCAGTTTTTTTTTTTTAAGTATTATGCACAAGTATTATGCACAATATATTAAAATTCAGAATCCATCCCACCAGCTGGATTAACAAAAAAATATGCATATGGGAGTACTGAGAATTTCCAAAGCCTTTCTGAATCAGCCTGAAGAAGTTTTCCAAAAGCAAAAAAAATCCTGAAATACATCTCATGGGTTCACTGGAAACATACCTTCACGTCTCATGTTTGCAGACTGTAATCGCTCTCGTTTTAGCTGAACTTCAGCCGTTAGTCCACACCAGAGATTTAATCTGCAAAGTGGGTCAAGACGATAGAATCAGTTTATAGCCGTATTTTGTGCAGAGAAAAATGTGTTTGTCATTTTTAGCCGAAAAGATGAAACAGATCGACAGTGAAACATAAGACCTTGGCCAATTTTAAATAGCATATTTTTATACTTATAACTGAGGAAGAACTGAAAATCCCACAAAGTGTTGATCTTCACCATCACGATAAACACACTCAAACTGCAGTACAATCACAACACACCCAGAAAAATCCTGGGTACTTATAAACCACACTACAAATGTGGGCGAGAAAGTGCATATTCTTGCAAGGGATGAGGTCATCTCAAAGAGACAGGAAAAAGCTTCGGCAAGCAGCCACATGTCAGTCGTCTGAAAGCCACGAGAACCTGAAAAAAAGTAAAGTGAAATGAGCACCAGGCATCCATCTTGGGCATCATTAATGCTTTTAACATGCCAGGAGTCTCCATATCTGCATCCGCTCTGGGTTTGTCATCAGCTGGGCAGGCCGACCTGGCCCAAGAGCATGAGTCACAGAGGACTGGGCAGGAATCCCCGGTTTGAGCAGCGACAGCCTCAAAGGGGCATTTCCAACCCCCCCCAACAAACATACACCTGAGGAAAACTAAAACTAGGCAAGCAAATAAAAAGCAAGGTAGAATAAGAAGATGATACAGGAAGAGAAACTAAAAGAGAAAGGAAAAAAATCAAAGGGCAACCACCCGAGTTGCTTGAGGGGCAATGGGCTCAGTTTTTTTAAGGAAATTACATCCAGGTGCTGCATTCCTAAAGAGGAGGCTGCTTTGCATGCTGGGAAGGTACAGTCAGGGGTCATGGTACATAATATGAGCTGTACATGACAATTTGTCACCTAGGGGGCGCCATGTATCACAGCTGCAGGACCGTCTGCTACCGGTGACCATTGTAAAGGCTTCTCCTCACTGGCGCTGTGCCCAAAGTCCACTCCTCACGCTCCATCAGCTGCACCTCTTGGATCTCTTTTCATGTTCTGTTCTGGATCCATGGCGCAGAAACAACATGGATGTGGGCACCATCCCGTCCTGAGAAGACCTTCCATCACCAGTGCCTAGCAGGACTTCTCGCACTCCAAACAGTGGTCCTCACTGGAGTATCCAACTCTGAGTTATCCGGGTACGACTGAAACAGGAGGGGAAGGAAAATATGGTCATCAGAGGTGCCAAGGAATTCTTCAAGACAGTCACCACCGGATGATTCTGAGAAAGAAAGAGGGAATTAATGAAAAGGAAGGAAATGAAGGAATTATTCAGATTGAAACCCTGTTCAGAGTTTTGTGTGACGCAAATCCAGAATTCCTGAAGCAGCATTTATGTTTGGAGGACCTAAACATTTACCAGACCACAAGAAAATGAGCACATACAGCAGTATTACTAGGGGTAACGCGTGGCTCTGTGAGTTAGGATGCCATACCTGTAATCTATTCAAATCCCAGGGTCAGCAGAGTGATGTCATCGTTTGGCCCCTGAGCACGGACCCCAACCCCCAACTGCTGTCAAAACTGTCTGACCCAGTTTACTCCAAAAAGAAATGGTGCTTTTAATGAAAGTGTCTGTTAAATAAATGATGCACATGAAATATATATACAAAATGCACCTCCACAATCAGTGTTGCTCTGTCATGCAGGGAAGGTGTGACTCCTGGGGGCACGTGGGATAGTTGTCTGACCGGGGGGGAAATGAGTCAGACCACAGCTCGTCGAAGCTCACCCGACACAACCCTGACAAAACAGCGGAGAGTCCCCACCCCACCCCACACACACACCACCCGTGAAAGCCAAAGGTCGCCTTTGTTGTGGTTCCAGTTCATTCGCAGTGAGGTCTCTCCACCTTTCAGGCAGAAAACTCACGCCCGTCCTAACCGGAAAACTGTCATCATCACACCCACATGAGAGAATGTAAATGTTTATGGAGCAGAGAAAAAAAAACTAAGTGGGTTTCCCCACACCGCCCCCTCCTGTCGATGGCAGGTCTGTCCCAGCACAGTGCTCCGAACGCCAAGACACGCATCTGAGCTGGTGCAGCTTCTCGCCATTCATCCAAGACGGGGCAGCAGGAGGGGCTCTCACCAGATTTCTGGGTGGAAAGACGACCTTGGGGAGGGTAAAGGCGCCTCATCCGGACTGCCCACCGCCGGCCCAGACGACAGCACCTGCGAGAAGTACACTCACTTACCGCAGTCGCCGACCGGGGAAGGGCTCTTTGGTCTCTATCCAACCGGAAAATCTGCTCACCCAGATCTGAGTAGCAGCACTTGTGGGCTTTCCTAGCGAACAAATGGGCCGGGCCTTAGACGGCCCTGAAATTCTCACAAAAGACATGAGCAATGAGGCCTGTGGGCCCATGACCAAGCAGAGAAGGGGCAAAAAAAAAAAAAGCTTTTTAAAAGGCTTTCACTCTTAAAACCAGCTGATTGTACACTTAAGGCTTAAGGATTTGGGGATTGAAAGACCCCAGGAAGTTAAATGTCTTTAATATCCACCCTTTGCTTACACCCACTGACTAAGAATCTGAATCTGCAATAAAAAGAGTGAAAAACAGATTTAAGCTGCATACTCAAGATTTTTCAAAAGGTCTGGTGTCATTGTGGAAAAACGTAATTGTAAAGGCAATTCTATCAGGCCTGTTGTACACAGGCACTCCGTATAAAACACACACTTTTAGAAACACCCTGTACCCAGAGGAACCGCTCACAAACTGGGGGGAATATGCAACCCCCCACTGGGAGTCAGATACACACCTAGGAGCAGAGCGACTACAGTGCTGACCACTGTGCCACCATGCGGACTCCAGGAAGAAACAGGAACCTTGCAATGGCATTCTGCTTTAATGCTTTGTACCTTTAACTCCCAACAGAGCATCCCACCAGCCCCAAGCCTCAGTCTTTATTTATCCTCTGTCGGTGAGCTAACGTGGTGTCATTGCCGCTGATCGGCTCTCACGGAGATTAAAGGACTTTCCCAAGCACGGCTATTTTTCCTGGGAATGAGTAAGTTGTAAACGTGTTAATTCGAGCTGAAGAAGCCCACAGATGGTGGGGGGGGGGGGGGGGGGGGGGGGGGGGGGGGGGGGGGGGGG
>JABFDZ020000066.1:6144395-6154464 GCA_019775955.2 Pollimyrus isidori | reverse complement strand
CCTGCGATGGGCTGGCCCCCCCTCCAGGGTTGTTCCCTGCCTCGTGCCCGTTGCTTCCGGGATAGGCTCCGGACCCCACGCGACCCAGTAGGATAAGCGGTTTGGGAAATGGATGGATGGTTTGGAGAATGGATGGATGGATGGATTTATATGCCTTGGCTCTAATGAGAGCTCATTTGTCAGTTTGTAGAGTGATAACTGAGAAAAAGAAATGATTGGAGTTCCATTTTTTTGTGGCCACGTTAAAATAAGAACATGTAGATGTGTCGACAAACGTCTTGCCACTGGATTTTGTCTACCTGCCCTTGTAATTCATAGGCACAGAACTGGAACTCAAAAACATCACTTCAAAAGGTCACGAACAAGGAAAATGAACTGCTTAGCCAATATGCTCTGTCTGATCACCAATATAAAACACATTTTAAAAAGAAAATCCATCTGTGTGCCATAACCTAACTGGGTCACAACTAGCCTGAGTTTAAAATAGGGTAGGGGACCCCCTGAACAAGATGCCAGCTCATTGCTGGGCACGCTCTCTCCCACTACCAGAGACTCCAGTTCACCTAAGCCAGGAGTCTTTTGTGTCTGAGAAAAAAAAATTCCTGAAGGAATCCACACCACACATGCAAGGCCAGAGCGGGAATCGAACTCACAACCTGGGACTTGTAAGGCTCAATGTTACAGTAATAAGCAGGGGATTAGCACACAGGCTATAGCCTAAGGTTGCAGAAAATGTCGGGGCCCCACCCTGCCACAGGAAAAATGCAACGGTTAATTAACACCCGAGTGTCCATACTGATGTCAACCAAGAACTCCCAGATAAGTTAATCCACCCCTAGCTATAGGGATATAAAATTTCTCAGTTACTCAGCAGTAGTTTGAATATGAAGCCCAGATCCCAGTTAACACAAAGAGCAGCTTTTTAAAAATCACACAGTTGAAATACACACACTAACACACTCACACGCACTGTAATGTACAAATACGTGAGGTCCAGGGCGCTCTCTACTCGCTCGCTCCCTCCCCAGCCTTGGTGCAGCTTTCAGCCAGATTCGGCTCGGGTTCCAGAGGGCGAAACATGAAAGAGGCTGTGCCTGACGGACAAGGCCCAGGGATGCGGCCCGGAGCTCGACGTGAGGACAGTTTAGCTCTGATGGGAAACTCAGATCAAAGGCTGGAGCTGCATAATTGCGCATTCCGCCACAAACGGCGGGGCTATTTGATGGGCAGCCAGGCCTCGAAGGCCCAGGGACACAGGGCTGTGCTCGGGGCCACCAGTCTGCTTCCCTCCCATCAAGTCCCTCCCTCTGGCCTGAACTTGGAACGCAGGTTCGGGGGGGAGGAGCCCAAAGACACTTTTTTTGTGGGGTCCCAGAAACAACCAATCCACACCTGAATGTAGAACCACGTGAAACTGGAGTTAATCCTCAAGTTAAGGAAGTATTTTGAGGTTATAATTTACCACAGATTGCTTCTGTAATTACCCATAATCTATTGTGACAAACTGACATTAATTCAATAGCCAGCACCGTTAACACAGGATCAGACCCCCTACCAGCACTTCTTACAAAGATCCAGACTGGCCCTATCAACCATATAACCTGGGAAGGATGGATTTCCGCAGACGTTAACCTGGGGAGACAATAGCTTGCATGCTATAGAAACAGTTATGCCATTTCCTTTGCTTTCAAGGTCAGCCATCCAAATGTAAAGTTTCCTAGCCAATGAATCTTCATTGGTACCCTCATAAGGTAGGTATGGGACTTTTTAAAATAGCAGGCATATCAGGGAACCCTCAAGAGCTGTAAATAATCTATTGAAGTTTCCGTTTTTTTCAGAAGGCACAGCCCTTTAAATGAAGAATTTGGATATAAAAGCATATTGCTTTCTCTGTGGCTTGCCAAGACCTGTCCAAGGCTGTTAACATACATTCAGACCATCATTGTCTACCCAACATCCCCTTTCAGACTGCCAACGGTCGGTTCCCTGCAAAAAAATACGCTTTGTCTGTGTTACTGTTCAGTCTGCTACACAGCTCAGGTGACCCACGCAACAAAGTACGGTTTACGTTGAAAGCACACGCAATGCATTGTGGGTACTGTCCTTATTTGTGAACCTGTTTATTTGCACATTTATAATCTGTTTATAAGTTTTGTGTTCTGCAATTCCTGCTTGATTACATGTTTAATTGAAGAGCATAAAAATATTTTTTTAGATGACCTAAAGTCAGATTTCCTCATCATATGATGGAATGCTGGGAGTAAAAATTCACCCCATCCTCCTGTAATCCAATGAACAACTTTTGTGAAATTTCCAAAACACACTAAGTCCACAGAAATTTTATCACAGATGTATCCTGAGGACCGAGTGAGTTCTCTTCATTCATCACACTTTTCGTACATTAGCGCACAAGAATTAATGCCGGTACACAATGTAATGAAGTGCCATTTCATTGGGGCCAGAGAGAAGGGTTCACTTGTTTCGTGAAGACGCTCGATGGCCTTCCTACACATTTGCAATGGCAGCCGTGACAGCTTGCCTGGTTTAATGTTGCGTCTAGACTTTAATAAGTGGTTGCATTTTCCTGGACGAATACCCCAGACTCCCCCCCTCCGTGTCACCTCCCAAAGCATGTCCAACACTAGCTGCAAAGTAACAAAATGAATACATGCTTGGGGTTAGCAAGCCTTCTTCAAATAAACTCCCCACTAATGAGAGAATGTGTGGAGAATGGAAAATCGATGTCGAAAACCACCTAAAAAAAGAAACGGCCAGAATTATCCCTGACACGGTGGGCGTGCGTGCGAGCGTGCGTGCGCATTAATAACTTTTCACGGTGCCGAGATCCATGACAGCTCTTCGTGGATCTCTTGGAGAGGCACGTACACCAGCCACAGTCTACATTTAACGCCTTCCCGAGCCACAGAGGAGAGCGAGGGGGACGCCCCGAGCGCTGAGGAGTTTGTTCCTGTCACTGTCAGCACATGCGAGATCAAGGAGCGTCTTCAGAGAGGGGGATTCAGGCTGGGCACCGGATCGGCGGTGGTTTAGTCCGCGGTTGACATTCAATACGAACTATTTCGTCTTAAGCGCACGAGTGGCCTCGCTGGCGATTTCACACCCTCGCCCATCCCCACAGCAGGATGCACACTGACGTTGACTCAGAATATAGATCAAGGATACAGCATTTCTTCCGGTTCAGCATTAAGGGGGCTTGGTGTCCTCGTGTTACCGTGAGGTTCAGTTTCTCTATGTTCACATGCCTCTTTGCTGCAGCAATGGATGCAGCCCGTAATAGTTTATCAGTGGTTCAGTCATAGGTGCTTTCAAGCATCTACAGGACAGTACCAGTCAAAGCCCATGTGACCTAAGCAAGTTTCACTTGCAGTGCCCCCCCATCCAAGGCAAAGTGAAATCGGCTGGTTATATCAACACCCCCTCAGAAGATGGTGCCCTACACAAAGCCTGTTTGGCTTGATGGGTCGCCCAGTATTGACCTCAGACCATTGATATAGCTCTACCACCATCCATCAGGAAAAAACAGAAGGAGATAGTTGAGATGCAGTTTGACAGTCACAAGCCACAAGCGCTCATTCTCCGCCCAACTTCCCCCACTCACCATCTCAACATGGAGATAAACTGCCCAGATAACGATGAGTAAGAGCCTCCAGTAGGTGGCTGGAAATGCCCCCTCTCCCCTTTTTGTGGTGACCCCTGTGGGAACCGTGAGGTCAGACCCCGTCTCCATCACTCTCAAAGGGACAATTGTTCAACGGCCAACATTTTGCTATGAAGGAAACTCATGAAACCAATCATCTGAGGCAACTAAGATTTCCATTGTTCGCACATCAATATGTGTCAAGAGAGTGGGGATATTATTCCAAAGGCTGGAGAGGTTCCATGCTTAAACGGACGCGATACAGCCAAAAATCACCAAAAAATGAGTCACAGAGCAATGGAGAAACAATACCTAGAGGTCAAAAGACACCAAGAGAGCATATCAGCTTGAGCAAGTAAGGAGGTTTCTGTCCTGAGCTTAAGAATCATTCAGATATGAATTGCAAAGACAAACATCACATAGATCTTCATATTCGCAGAACACTACAATGACATTGATAGGGATATTTCTTATTTGTTTATTTACCTCTTCCATAGACAGGCGATGAGATTTGCCACATCACATCACTGGCATGCTATAAAAGGAGAGAGAGAGGGAAAGAACTTTTGCCCAAAAAGTCTATGAAATGGGTAACAGATTGTCTGCTGACGGGATTTTGACAGGCTCACGGGCCGCATTTCACCAAGTAAATGGATGGCGGCGGAGATGAAACAGCAAGGCAGGGGGCTGGCGTTAATCAGGGAGTGACTGATGGAGGGACACCAGCCTAGGCTGGGCTGTTAGCCTCCAGGGTTGTTAGCGGTCGTCGATGTAGGCTCCCTAGCCCCCCCGAGCATTCCTCGAATGAAACCTTGGGAGAAGCTACGTTGGCTTGAAGCCAGGCGGCTTCAGGTTTCCTGTTTGCCCTCTCAGTTTAAGCAAACCTAAGAAATGTTCCATCTGCCACGCTGTGTTTGCCCCCCCACCCCCCATGCTTGGAATCTCTGCACACCAATAAAATTCAGTCCCTGCCACTATTAACTCACTCGAACAAACACGGTCCTCGTGTCTCAATCCAAGCAGGATGTTCACCATGGCCAGTAATTGCCGTTTATTTCCACGCTAACTTACTTGCTTCGGCTCAAATCAATCAATCAAAACAGCAGCACCAAAGCTACGAACAAATATCCTGAATAACTGTGGTGCAGCCTTGTTTTTTTTATTGAGAATTTTACTATGAGACTTCCTTTTATCCATAAGAATGCATCCCCCATAAACGATACAGCGCCTTCGTTAAAAACTGATAGACAGTGACATCACTACTGCGGGTTTCATTTAATTAGCTAATGAACACAGGCAGGTGATCGGCCATCAGACAGCACCGCTAAACAAGATATGGAGCAGTGGAATTCCCACCCCCTTAAATCGGGCTGGGAGCACAAGCTCGTATGGTAGCTCCCCACACATAAATCCAGATGCTTAAGCTTGTCCAGGAAGGAATTGGAAATATGGGAAATGTACACTGATCATGTGCTGTCAGCTTTGATTGGGGTATGCAAAGCCCAGGGAAGGAAGAGATCTCTGGGAATGAATGCACAGATGTGCAAGGATTATTTCCTACTCTGTGTGTGAGATGTGAGTTTGGGGAAAGAGTGGAACCGGAGTGTTGGGGGCCAGCACCATGAATCAGCTGAAACGGCTCAAGACTGAATGAGGTCTCACTTGGCATCTTTTTTATCACCTGCTTCTCCGTATAATCTCACCTCGTTTCAATGGGGAAGGCCGCGGCAGCAGCCCCGATTCAGGGAAGAACCAGCTTCTCAGCACGCTGTGGACAGCCAACGCCTTTGAGGCTCAAGGTCGCCCCACGGAGAGCCCATCAAGGCCAGCCCAGGACACGGGGAGCAGCTGGGGGATGTTAGCCAGTGGCCGTGGCCCCCGGGGTCAAGCCTGGGGTGTAAATAAGTAAAGGCCATTTGGAGGAGGAAGGTGGCAACCACATCGGCCTGCTCTCCCTTTGGGACTGGAACTAGTAACCTCCTGGGTCTGCCTCCTTCAGCCACACGGAGGGAAAAGCTTTGAGGCCCTATGGCTTATGGATGGAAATCCATTCTACATTTTCATTAATTTTTTTTAAGAGCCTCTTCCAATACCAGCTCTCATTCTCTGTGCTCATCATAAAAGTGAACTGGGAAAAAAATATTCAACAGCTTGAGAAAGAAGGGGAAGAAAAAGATGAGAGGAGATTTGAGCAGCCTGTTGTTTCGTACAAATCTGACGTGCAGAGGTGAACAGATGGCACCACCGATGGAAATTAATCTGATTACAGGGCTCGCTGCAAAAGGGGCGGGAGCAATTCCTGACATGCAGACACAGCAAATGTGACGGGTATCAGAAAAGGTGCCATCCCAACGGGGAATAAAAAATCAAAATGGACTATTTGGCGGCGTTTATATATGTCGTATAAGGTTTCATATAGGTTAGATAATGGGTTACTTAATTTCAGGCGTGAAAAGGGTACCCAATCACCCAAGGCATCTGGAAGATGCAGCCTCCAATCTCCACACACACACACACACACACACACACACACACACACACACACACACACATACACATTTGTATTCATATCTTTAAGGGGACCGTCCATAAATTTTACGAGCAAAAGCCAGCATTGATGACCTGAACCCCTACACCTGCCTACCCTTAACCATAAGTCATCATACAAAATATATATTCATGTAATATACACATGGACCCCCCCACACACACACATACACACTCTTATTTCTAAGGGGACCTCCCATTGCCTTTCATTTTAATGAAATTAAGTATTGCTGGTAGTTATTTCACACTGAGAAAAGGTTTCGAGGCGATTTCTCACGGCGTCAGTTGTTTCGAGTCGTTACCGCGAGGGGAAACCTTTGGGGAAAATATCTACTCCAGTGTTGTCCTCGAAAAACCCGTATACAAAGACAGGCACATCAAACATGCATAGAACACACCTTCACACGTCCTACACCCTGCACCCCAAAATTTAATCCTTTTCTCTATTTCTGTTGGGTCGGAGAGGTTGAATTGAGGGTAACAAAGATCCACCCCCCCACAACAACCATCCCACCCCCATTCATGCACGCTTACTTTTACATCCATTAGGCAACCTGTAGTGCTAGTTAGCTCCTCACACGCTATGCTGCTAAAATTACAGAATTACAAGGTGCTGTAGGCTGTGGAGGAGGAGGTGCGAAAACAGGAGCGAGCTTCTGTAAGGGCTCAGCAAACACCTCAGTCACCTTGAAAAGCTCCTTGCTCCAGGATAGGATTCACCTCTATGTTCCTTCTTTTCAAATTTTCGGATGGATATGCCTTTCAGGAGCGTAACGGCTATCGCTCGGCACAAATATGAGAATGAGATATGAAATATTATCTGGGGTTTACCAGCACATGAAAACTGCTGCGTGTGCTCACGGAATGAGCGGGCAGCCACGCTGACCTTGTGGGGGAAAGGCATGAGCAAATGGTACACTCGGCCAATATTAACCATCCCTCTAGCTACACCAGTGTTGCTCAACCTGGTTTGGACCCACAAATGATCCATGTTTTTTGCTCCAATTAGAAGCTGGGAGGGAGCAAATATGTAGACCACCTGGGGGACCCCAAGGACCGGTTTGAGAAACACTGATCTAGACCACTATGAGTCCTATTGTATCAGATGGTTATGGCTTCTTTACATTTCTGGCAACCACAGCAACCTGAGCCGTCCAGGTAAAACAGGTTTATACGTCATTTCTCGTAATGCGGCAGGAATTCTCTTCGCTAGTCGCATCGCATCCACGCAGTGCGGAGATCGCAGAACTCCTGCATGTCCAAAGCCTTCACCTGTGACTGCAAAACCTTCAAGCCCTATATTGGGTCCCCGGCACAACAGATTTTACCATCATGGCTTCTGACCTGTGGACAGATTTTACCATTATGGCCTCTGACCTGTGGACAGATTTTACCATCATGGCCTCTGACCTGTGGACAGATTTTACCATTCCCATTCCCGCCCTCCCACTCTGCATTTGTGGCAGTCTTTAGTCAGATTTTCTTAATGGTAATTATAAATAAAAAAAAGCTCAAGGTATCAGTATCAAGATGCAGTATTTTATTTTTTACCCTTAACCATCTATAATGCCCTTATTACAGTTCAGGCAGAGGTGGGTAATTCAGGTCCAGTGAGTAAAAGTCCAGACCAAGACTTTGTTTCAACCAACCAGCAGAGTACTATTTGACTGAGACTGTTGATGCTGAACTGGTTGGTTGAAACAAAATCTCGGTCTGGATTTTTACTCTCTGGAACTGAACAACCCACCTCTGCATCTGGGGTGCTTGTCTTCATCAGGGGTGTGGAGTAAATGCCGTTAATGTTTTCCTGGAATCTCTGACCTCCCCCCCCGCCTCCATTTTTTGTGACACTGCCTCCTGGAAACAAGGGGCTGTCCTCAGATCCATCCATGCAATGCAACACATAAACACAAATACGTGCCCAGAAACACAGACGTGCACAGAGTCTGGAAATGCAAGCTTTCCAATCGTTTTCACTGGCCGTCTGTCGACAACTTGATTAAATCCACTCAACCGGGGATGAATTAGGTACCACAGCGAGCGCCTGGCACCAGAAAGTGGGCCAATCCCCCCAAGCTTGGGGCCCCGAGTCTCCTGACGGCTACCGCCTGTTCTCGCCACATCCACCCGCAGTCCCTCGGAGCGAGGAATGCCGGCGTTTCCACTTTCTCCAAGTACATTTGGTTTTGTAGGCCACTTTTATGGTCAATAAGCTCATTATCAGTGACATCAGGGGCGTTAAAGTGATCTATCATTCCCGCTTTTGTGTTTTCCTCAGTCGGGATTGGTGATTGAATGACCCCCGACCTGCTGACAATCCCTCCACCTAAAAGCTATGGAGCACCAGCTGACCTTCAACATCACAGCCTCCACCCCCCCGGACCGCACAGCTCATCCAGACACAGGCATGTAGGTACGGCGAATGCACCCTTCCCCGTTTATGCCGACCCCACCCTCCAGTCTAGGCCAGCTATTGCTCAGCCCACCGGCCCAAAGATACACACGAGGGGGGGGGGGGGGGCTATTTATAAACACGGGTGCGAGGGGAGGCGGCAATGTGCCGGAACGTGGCAGCAAAGGTCACAGGCCAAACAAAACCACAAGCAGTAGCATTTGAAGGCCCCTTGTTTTGGGATCCGATTTGTGCTCATTAGTGAACGGGGAGAGAGAAGAACGTTATGGAAGCCTTGGAGCACAGCCAGACATCCATCCCACCTGAAGTAACAAGACACTTTCTAGATCATTTCATGTTTTTTTTTTTCCCTGCAAGCTATATCATTTGAAATACAACATAAAAAGGTCTTCAGTCACACCAAACACTAATACTCAGTGTTGGGGAAATTACTCATAAAAGTAATCAATAACAGACGGAAGTGGAAAGTACAGACCAAGGTTTTGTTTCAACCAAACAGGTGAGTACTGTGACTATATTCAACTGTTTGGTTGAAAAACCTTGGTCTGGATTTGTACTTTCTGGACCTGTACTTTCCATCTCGGTCTGTTATGGAATACTTTTGTGAGTAACTTCCCCAACACCGCTAATACTGAACGGGAAATGTCCACCGTGCCCAAGCTAGGTCTGTCTCCTCGGGCTGGCGATGTCTTCACTTATCAGTGGTGCAAGACATTACCTAAGAGAACGGAGAAATCAGCCAAGTTCACAACTGACCACCCCGACAGAATAAATCAGAAATGTCAGCTGGAACAATGGCACGTCTCTGAATGGGGCCCAGTAACGACGTTCAGAGAGTCAGAATCAGCTGTGTAAATAGCAGAACCTCCCAAAGGCAAATGTGTGTGTGCGTGTGTGTAAGAGAAAACTTGGCAAACAAGCCAGTGCGTTCTACCTTTCACTGCTGGGAGGACTCCTGTTTTCTTCCTGATTACCCCCCCCCTCCAAAATCTGTTACAATTCAAGCCATTTCCTACAAGGTGTATGAGGGTCAAACATCTGGGGTGGGGGGTAATCTTGCAACACACACTACACCAACATCAGCCACCGGGAGAACGCCTTTTCCCCAGGATGGGCTGGGATGATTCTAGGGTCTTTTTTTTAGGATGAGCGGTGTAAGAAGTGCCTTAATTCATACAGCAGGACCAACTTTATCAGTAGCCAATGATAGGTCTCGAATTAGTGAGTGACAGGGAACAGGGCAATCTGAGGGCCAATCAGCTTTCAGCTGGGGCCAGTACCCATATGACTGCTTCCCCTTAAACACCCCTGTGTATGGGATACAGGGAGAAGCAAGATGTCACCACTGTCATTTCACCTGAACAGAAAGAGCTTCTTAAACACCCCTGTGTATGGGATACAGGGAGAAGCAAGATGTCACCACTGTCATTTCACCTGAACAGAAAGAGCTT
>JABFDZ020000066.1:6123070-6135522 GCA_019775955.2 Pollimyrus isidori | reverse complement strand
CACCCCATTACTAGTATGTCACCACTTCCGTGAGAGATTCTGAATCCTACACGCACCCCCTCTTCACCTTTTTCCCCTCACCGACCCCACATTAAGCGTCATATTTGCTATGACAGTTTAGTGTCTCGACCCTGAAGGCGAGTGTTTGCCCTCTTCCCCGCCAGTGGCAGCCAAACCAATTTCCTGTCTGGAGGGATAGAAATTTACTTCTTATCATTGAATAACACAAATAAAGCAACTTTGGGACGAGGCAGAGACTCGTGTCACGGACAGCAATGACCCCAGGGACCAGAGGAGACTAGACAAAAAAAAATAAATCTCTCCACCCCCCGCAAAAAAAGCCACCCACCAAACCGCAGGTCCACACTGGCTGTGTCTTTTCTCGAAAGGGCTCAGCTGACCGCCCGGCTGGGAGGGCGAGTCGCGCCGCAAGGACGACCAGAGACCATTTCCTGTCGTCACGGGCACATCTTACAGGCAGAGACCGCATGGCAGGAAGCCCTGCCAGGGACTGTGTGAGGGAGGGGGGCACGCCATATCCCCGCCGCCTGAAACCCAGCAGCTAGGCACACAACCTTTGATCAGCCCACGCAAGAGCAGCCCCTAGTCCCCAGCCTCGCCTTTGAGAACCGGAAGAGCGGGCTGTACCCGGGGGAGAGGCAGGCCCGGGGGAGAGCCGCAAGTCATTAAGGGACACAATCAGTTCCACCACATTCTTGCGACGGGGGACATATCGCCCCCCCGACTCTGAGGCGGCCAGTGATGAGTGTGAGCGAGCAGGCGGGTGGACGTAGCAACCGGATTGGAGCGCGACACAAACAAACAAAGAGATGTTGATGTCGCACGCCGCCATTGCAATCTTTATTCTTCGTGGTGCTCCTCATATTTGGGGTGGGGGGCAAGTGGGGAGGCACGGGGGCTACAGATTCTACTACAGGGGGAATCCCCATTCCAGTAATCCTCACAAAGGGCACCCGCCAGTCACCCACTGACTATGACGATAATCACATTATCACACCATATATAATGAGACTGCATACCCCCCCCCCCCGAAAATGCTGCTTTACCTAGGCCCTCAGCATTAGATGTCCTTTGTAAGTGGGGCTTGGAAGCCTGCAATTTACAATGCATGAGTGAGAAAAAAAAATTTAAATCACACATTCATGGGCCCTTCCATTCAATTCCTGGGTCCCGGACGACATTTTCGTTCCACTTGTTTTTCGAAAGTTTCCACCCCCTTTGTTCTTGCAGCGTCGCTGCCAGGATGTTACCGGATGCACGACGCTGCGCCGTACGGCACGAAAACAGAGGCGGGCAGACGCGGCCTCCACCACAGCCCCGCCGCCCTTCTGCATCACGCTTCACATGCTAATCCGCCGACTGGAGAGCAGACTGCAGACGCTGCTCGCCTCACCATGGCTTGACTTATGATATTCCGAGCCTTACAATGGGGGCAATTTTAGATGCACTTTTAGTAGTCAACTTCGAATTTTGATCCGTTCCCAGGCTAGCAATATATCGCATGATAGTTTCTACTGATGTAGATTAATGCACACGCTCTCTGTAGCGATTGCGAGCATAAAATCGTGGCGTATCGTACAGCAGGGGTGCCCAACTGCAGTCCTGGGGGGGCCCCCCGAGTCCTGCACATTTTTGTGTTTCCTCTTATTTAACACACCCGAGTCAACACACAGCTCTTGAACTGAATCATTTATGGTGGAACAGGGAAAGAACTAAGCTACACAGGGCTCCGCCCCCCCAGGACTGGAGTTGGGCACCCCTGATGTACAATGTGTTTTATCCTGTTCATGCAAGAAAGGTTTCAATTAATGGCATTTAGTTACAGTAATTATTTACGGACTCAGTGACAATAGTTATTTATCCTACTGTATCTATAAACCGATCTGCCATTGGTGGACAGCTCACAGAAGAGAGATATTCATTTTTTTATGACACTTTTTCATTAATTGGTCCATTGACCTCATTTAGCTTTTGTTTCTTGCTGCGATTTCCTCTTCCGCCTCTCTCCCAGACCCTGCACAGCTGTGCACAAAGCGCTAAAAACCCTTTACACTAAACAGCGAGCACATCCGCAAACCCCTTTCCACGGAGCTCAATATTCGATAGCTATGGCTAAGAACCCAGCTGCTGCACCTTAAGGACGTCGCTGCTCTTTGGTTAGCGGTTCACCGACGGCTTCGCCAACACGAGCCACGCGCATGTGGGGCAGCAGCACAGCCCGGCATGGGAGGCGAGGGCCAAGGAGGTCTGAGACTCCAGCGGGAATCACCTGAGGCTGCGGAGGTTAGCTTTTTGGTTTGGCAGCTCTGCGTTACCATTCCCAGTGGACGGTGGCTGACGGGGTAACATCACCCCCGCCGGAACCCTTCAGGGCAGAAGGGCCTTCGGCCTGCTGCAGGGGCCTTTCCCTACTCCGTTCTCCTCAGTCTACAACCAAGCAACACGTCTGCAAAGGAATCAGCCAACCCAGGTCTGCAGCGAACCGACAAACCATCCGCACACCTTCAGAGCAGCCAATAAACCGAACAATTAACTGCTCCACTGCTCAGACAAGTAATACATAGAGATGAAGACCAGCCCAGCCTTTTATTTGTTAGCTATAATCACGGCGATAAAACAAACACTCTTCTGCATGGTAAGTGACGCTTAGTGGTCACGCTACAGAGAAAGCAATCGGCCTCCCTAGTTGGTAAATTGCTGCTTTGGGAACAATCATTTAAAACCTATAAGAAACTGAGTTGCATATGAACTCTTATGGGTAATTAAACAGCTAGGAGGTGGTTGTAATACCTAAGATTGCAGCCAGCAGACAGAGCTCATGAGCCATACCTCGGGGGGAGGGGGGGGCAGACAAATCAAATATTTGCATTGGATGGATGCTGTGCTGCCATGTAAACACTTTGATAGAAAGAGCCGTCCTGCTTCCTGGGCAATAAAATAAAAGGCTGGGTGCTGATAGGGCCCCCACCGGACGGGAGGGGGTTCCGGAGGGCCAGTCAGGGTGGGACAATAAACACTCCAGTGAATAAATCCTAAATCATGTGTTAGAGTCTGATTCTTGGGCATGGCCTTCAGCAGAGATTGACTGGGGGCAGACGGCAAGAACAGAGTGAAGGACTGGGGGTCTGAAGTAAAGGAAGCCTCCCCCCCACCCACACACACACCCCCACACACACGTCTGTATTCATACCTTCGTGGGGACCATCCATTTATTTCTATGCGGAAGAACCTAATCCCAGCAATGACAACCCTAACCCCTACCCAGGTCCAACTTCAACCATAAATAACCAAATAATACAAGGCAAGACTTTTACCATTTTTAGTGGTTTTGATTGCAGTCACAGACTTTTATAAAATTGAATTTCCCCTTAAGGGGACTGGAAAAATGGTCCTCACGACGTAAAAAAAAAAAACTCACACTCACACACACACAAAATCTCAACCCTGGTCAGTTTGACTGGCCGCTTCTGGCAAATTCTGAAAGGCCGTGTAATTTCACGTCTACTGAATGCCTTGCCCGACCACCACCCTCCCACCCCAAGGCTGAAAAATCTTTCCTCAATTAACCCTAATTACACAGAGGACAGACATTTGAGCGCAGAGAGTAACGCGAGAGGCCTCTGGTCAAAGCACTACGAGAGCAGACAGTGAGTCCGGAAAGCCTTTCAAGTCCGACTCCTGTGGGTAGGAACTGCTGAGCTGACGAGTACCGTCAAAAAGTCTTGACTTTGCCCTGAATCGCATCACCAGTTCACCCAGAGAGCACTTCATCCTTGTTCTCCAGTTAGTCCTACAGTAAACATCACCACTAACATAAACAAAGCTTTTGTTCACATTAAAATGCTCCGTTTAAGAATGTCCACTTAAACCAACAGGCATCTCTCAAGCTGTATGTAACGCAGCAAAAAAATATCCACAAGTAAACATTAATTCCATCACCTACAGGTTTCAGATTCACCGGTCAGTCACAGCTCTGTGTGAATCATGTGCACTTTACTCTGAGCACTTTACTTTGCTGCCTGGATGCAAAGTTTATCCTTAATGGCAGCACCTGCAAAATGTTTGTGTTACTTTCCGCTAACACAGTTAACGGACCCAGCAGAAGTGAGTAAAAACCGAATCCGGCCACTTAGCACCATCCTTCCGACAAACGGCACCAACAAATAACTGGAAACTGCTGGAAATACTGCGACTGGAAAATATTTAGGTGAGCGGCAAAATCTTTGCTGCAAAACAATGGCAGACATTTAACCGTGCTCCCGGTGACCGCAGTCAAAGACCTTGTCATCACAGAATAAACAGTAACCGTGATGTTCCGCCAAGGGCCAACTTATACATCGTATCCATCTTTTATGGAGAGAAGGGGGGTGGATGCCCAGATCTAGTCAGGAGAAGACACAAACTTTCACTGCTGCTCACAGTGAGGGCAACAGAGGTGACCAGTGACAAAGAGGCTTATTTATGTGATTCTTTGTGAAGCTGCATCTTCTGGAAGAGACAGCCAATCAACAAAAAACAGGAGGGAAACATACAACCAATTCCAAGTCAGGCAGGGGCCTACATCACAAAAGCAGGATTTCTTGCTTAGCCGGATAACTTTGCCTTAAATCTGGCAAGTTATCCGGCTAAGCAAAAAAAAAATCTATCTTTGTGATACGGGCTCCAGCTAGTGTCCAAGTAACAGAAAAAAATTACAAAGCTGGACCAAGAAAATCATTTTGAAAAGGCCGTGGCAACCACCATCTTGGGCCTGTACTGGACAAGTGGAGAGTGGATGGATGGATGGATGGAGGCCTCCTTTCGAAGGGCAGGTCTGATATTGCGCCCACAAAAAAAAAAAACACGCAAAACCAGAGATGGACATAGAGCTGGGCTCATTTAATCAATGAGAAACTGGTATGCAGAGTTCAGATACCAAAGGAAGGTTTTAAGATTACACTTTGATCTGATGAACTCCTGCCAAAAACTCACCACAAAGGTCATATTTTTCACCAAATAACAATTTAACAAATATTTGAGATCAATTAAGATGAGTCTCAATTGAGTGCTGAGTGTAGCAGTATAGAACAGCAAGTTGAATGGGCAGATGAGCGTAAATGACACAGCCAATGAGAACCGCAGAGGGAATTAACATGCAATTACCAGGCGAGAAATTTTGGTGCGCTGGCATGTCCGACGGAGCAACGGTGTTCTGAGCGTCCCATTGGACGTGACCACCAGGGGGCAGTATAAAGGATGGGGTAAATGCTATTGACCGCAGCACACTTATTTGCGAAAAAAACAAATACAACTAATTACATATTCACCGCTAATAAACAGTCAATCATACTAATAAAAATTTGTGCAATACACTAATTTATGCACTGTAAGAACTGGCATAAACCTGCTTCAGTACTTCAATACCACTGTGCCGCTTTTTTTTTTAAATATGTAGTCACAGTTCATAGATTTTATTGTGCAAGAAAATGTATGTAAATACAATTGCTCAGTTAAATATGTACATTGGTTGCACACAAAATTATATTTTACATTGGACAAACGATTTTATTATGCTATTTAAACCCAAGGATATCACGATTTAAAGGTGTTCATAGGAGAAACATAAAATAATGAGTTAGGATATACGATCTGCATATTTGCAAATTCAGTTGTCCCCCTTTTGAGCTTTTCAGTGTATACTATATCGACAACTGTAGGTCTTCAAAGCGAAGCCCGGTGCTTTGAACGCCGTGTGACAGACACCGCATGTCGATTTCAGACCTGGGGATTAAATTGTATTCAAGAACTTGTGCTAGAAATATAAGATGATCGAGATTTTCTTCTTTTTGGTCCCTTGTTGATAAGGTAGAAAATAAAGGGAAGCTTTATTTTCACATCCCCTAATCATTTGGGGTATTCTCTGTCTGCGAAACCGAATCACGAAACCCCCACCACTTCCACCTCTCCCCCGAGACCTTCTTTCATTTAAAGCGAATTCCGACCAATTATTACAGCAACACTCTCAAGCGCCCGTGGAGAAGTGCAGCTGCCCTAATTTGATAATAAGGACGGCCGGCTTTGTTCCTAGGGGTCTCTATTTCATGGTGAATACGGCTCCCTCTATCCCCCACTTCCTTTCAAACTCGCATCAGGGACAACGACTGACCCTTGAAAGAGACCAACTAAGATAAATGGACCGTTCGCTCCGAGCCCTTCTGCCACTTTTCAGTTTCAATTTGTAGCATTTATTTAACTGAAGTTGTCCTCACCACCTGGCGGCTCAACACTAAAAAAAAAGTACTGCTTGCTGAACTTCCTTCCAAATACAGAGATGTTTATTTAGGGCGGCTGAGAAATGCCTATATATTTGACGAGCTGATAATCTGAGTAAATCCTATTCTTTTCTTAGCAATACAAACAACCCTCCACACTCCGCCAAGAAAAGTCTCGCTGGACACCGAAGTCCTATAGAAATTACACATTAAATAAAACTAAAACAAAAAAATCCATGTCTAGCAAGTATTTAAGAGTCACATTTATACAAAAGCAATAGGCCTATTTAGTCCATTTTTAAGAGTGCAGAAATGCACATACCTTTTGGTTTGTGTGAATTATTTTTAGCGCTCTTTGACAATCACAGGATATTGGGACGACTTCTTTTTAAGGTATTATAGGCTAATTATTGTAGTTCACATATGAATATACCAGCAAATACTGTCAGAAACAAAGATTTATGAATTACGTACACGTGCAAGTAATTACATTTAATCAGTGTTGGTGTCTCTAATCAGTGCATCTGTGTCATTTACTCGTACACGTATAGATCTAATTACTTGGCACGTCGTATCCAAATATTAAATCATATATCTGTGAAACACCAATGGTTTAAATGTAATATGCGAGTAATTGGTTTATGTCAATGTTTTATTACTTAGACTGTAGAACCTAATCAAACCTTTACATGTTTTTTTGTCCCTGATAGTATTACTGTCACGTATTGTTTGCGATTATAAACTGCATTGCATGTGCTGGGGAAGAACCTAGTGCAATTGTATATTAAATAGTCTTATGGAACAAACATGTTTAACTTGTCAAAAGTATTTAAACCCATTTGCCAAAGAATTTACCCTAAAGCGGATAAGTGGAAAACATACACGTAGGTTAACGGTCACGGGGCAAGACGCCCGGGATAGAGTCCACAATAATGAATCATAATGAACGTTTCAGGCGCATTCACAATTTCACGGTCTTCCGTTCTCGACAAGTTCGTCCAGTGTCCGCACTGCAAGGCAAGGGGAATCTGGAGGGCGGGCTCTGATCGCAGCACCGCCTCTGCTCATGAATATTAACAAGACACGCGCGTTACCGCCCCCAGCTCCCTGAACTTGCTGTATAGATGGAACAGCCAGTCGCTCGCAGAAGGTGCTTTCTTAGAGCGTCTGTATTATTGTTTCGCAGCTGATTAGGAAAGAACAATAAAAAACAGTGGTGATAATTGCACCCGCAAATAATAATACAACCACGAGAAAAGGAGGCAGGGTACTTTGGGTACTTTGCATTTGAAATCTCTGATCTTTTCAAGAAGTGTTTTTCTCCACCCGTGCATGTTCAGATCGGAGGAGTATATTAGAGCCGTGAGTCGGCCAGTCTTCTAGTTACAAAGCGAGCGGCAAAACCAAAAAGGAGGCATGATTTTAAGACGGAGTTCGGTTTTTGCTGCTTTTTCCGTACATGCATTTTTGCTTTGCCTATGGACACAGGTAGCTATGTGGATATTTTTAATACGAATGATCTCTTGTGTAAAAAAAATAGGATCCTTACGTGTTTTTGATCTCATACTGGAGAACAACAGATGAACATGAGTAATTTATAACGCAGACGGTACCTGATTGATGGCAGTGTTTGTTTTTTTAAAACGGTGGTGTCTCTAATTTTTTATAATCTAAGTGCGAAGAAAATGTTCATAGTTTTCCATTGATCCACCGGAAAGCCTTTTCCTAAGGACAGTTCTCAGCATTGCTGGCCAATTATTAGTCACAACTTATAGCCTACCGGGTGTTTTATTCAAGTTTGCAACTGAGATTTTTTACCTTGTTTTGTCGCTTGTCACTGTTAATTGATTTTCTTTATAACAGGTGTCGGACGCATCGGGACACTTCGAGTTGCAGATCCTATCTATGCAGAACTTGAACGGGAAGCTGCTGAGCGGGCGGTGCTGTGGCGGCGTTAAGAGTTCGTCGGATAGTAGGTGCACCAGGGACGAGTGTGACACGTACTTTAAAGTGTGCCTCAAGGAATACCAGTCCAGGGTTGTGACGGCCGGGCCTTGCAGCTTCGGTACTGGATCTACGCCTGTCATCGGAGGGAATACATTTTCTTTGAAGAACACAATGAGGAAAGAGAAATCTAGGATTGTATTGCCTTTCAGTTTTGCGTGGCCGGTAAGTGGGATGTCTTGCGTATAGTCCACACGCATTTGAAGCTCCGTTGAAATTCCTGTGTTTTACACGATAATGGAATTTTAACAGACACATATGCGAGTCCACGTGGTGGTTCATGCCGAGTTGTTCATAAGCATCTGACCATCCGCGGGCTTGGAAGCGGCTTTTCAGTGTCATGTGCTAAACTATTTTGCAAGCTAGATCCTCTCAGCTTGATTTCCATGTCGCTGTCAAGTTATTTATGCGCTGTTTTGGCAAGACGCTGTTACAGAAGTCCGGGGAGCAAGTCATGAACCACTTTCACGATCGCTGCCTTGCTGTATAATAGCCTGTATATTTTTATATCCGCGCCAGTCATTGCAATCACAAGCACATTATGCATTTATCCCCGTCCTTGGCATACAAAGCTCCGTAGCCAAATGTCACATAATACTGTAAATATTTTCTTTTCTTCTTGAACACTTGTGCGATATAAGCAAAAGCATTTGATTGAGCCACTCTCGTTCCTCGGTGTCTAGATGACATTTTCTTGTTGATTTTTTATGGGGTTCGTAACTGTTAATATTGTCAGACGAGTACGAGCTGGTGTTGTCTCAGACTTTGTGATGGTGTGTAGTATTTCAGAGCCGATGAACGGACAGAGAATAAGGGTCAAGTAACTGGCGGCCTCGGCGAAACGCCACAGCGGCCAGCGGCCAGATCCGTGTCTCCCAACACCGCATTATGAACATTCTATCTCGATTTATCCCGTTTGTAATGCATTGTCCAGCCTTGCAGTATTGGTAGTTTATTAAAGGGGACATTTTCTTTGTTTTCAAGACAATCTGGACGGTCTTTTTTGAATTTTCTGTGCTGGGTCCGTGCGAAGTTTATCTCGCAAGAATAAAGCGTTAGGGTGTATCTATGCCCGCAACAACAAACGGGAATTTATGCTACAGCTTAAATGCCGAGCACTAAGTTTTTAAAGGGGGTGCATAAACAATCTGGAGAAGTTTATACAATTTACCGGCCGAAGACGGGTAATGCTACACGAAGGAAACTATATGTACTTGCCTAAGAAAGCGTTGAATATTTAGTGATCACTGTTAATGCCTTGAAATGCTCTTTATTTTAAGTGTGTAGACGGTCACAAACACGCAGGATTTTAAACAAGGTTTTAAAGTGAGGTTGGGTTTTGGAGCAGGGCTGAGGTTAATGTTTTACGATATTTCTGCAGGCTTGACCCCAATCTGCCTGGCAGTCCGTTTGCCGGTGAAATTGCATTCGGGAATGTTTTCTTTTGCTCCCATATCAAAGGTATCAGACACTGAGGGAGTTGTTTCAAAACGACCGTAATGGAGGCAATAAAACACCTGGCTTATCTGCTAGCTGTAGTTAACATACAGTGCCGCCGAGAATCGCAAACGTGCACTTTGAATCTATAACTTTCTGTCCGATTCGACGGCAAAAAACCAGCAAAGAACAGCCCTGAACTCGCAGCTGGCCCCAATCCTTGTTCTGTCCTTACATTAACCTTAACCACACGGCCGCAGCCGTGAAGTAAAAATAGACTATTGAATTTGTCATGTCACAACTTTATGTTGGTGTCAAACTCATTTGTAATGTTATATACATACTTATACCCCCACATACGCCTACCCCCGCTTTTCAACCGCAAGTTCTCATGGTTTATGAATTTCTAATATTGTGGTTTAAATTAAAGGTCCCTATTATATTTATTGAAAGGCTGCACTTAAACAGGCATTTATGTTCAGGATTATTAATTAATTTACCATTGCAGCCATCGAAGGGATTAACTGATGAAAAGCAAGATTCCTGGCAGTGGTGTCATGTTATTCAAAGACTGTATGTATCCCTAGTAACTAGTTCTAAAATTATTTAATTACCCACCACCACCACCACCATCACCACCGCAGATTTGCGCCAAGAGTTGTTCGTCAAAAGGACAAGGTTAATCAGATGCTGTCATCTCGCATACTTGCCTTTTAATGCGTTTCCCATGCAGACATTTCAGCGCAAAGCCCGCCGCTAAATGTGTGCAGTTCCGAAAGCGAAAGCAGCCGCTTTCACTTGGAGACGGAGACGGCAGCTGGACTAACTTTGACGGTTCAGAAGAGCACTTTCCAGGAAGCAGTGAAAGTTTTCCTCTGCCATATTAGATTCATGCGCTGGGACTCGCCTCGTTCTTTACGCATTTGGAGATACCAGGCGGTAAATGGGATAATAGGCTACGATGAGCCTATTTATGTAATGATCTTGCAGAAGGACAGAATACACCTGAAATGAGCGTTTCTGAGTGTGGTTTTGGGTGCTGGTTGGCATCCTGGATGAAAAGTGGAATGTTGCTGGGAGACACTGGCAGTGTCCTGACAGTGAATCCTTGGGTTGCTGTTTAGTGAGACATGCAACAGTGCAATGACGTTAGAGCTTTTATGTGAAATATTTATACATGTATATATGTAAATATATACTCATGTAGACGTTGGGTGTACACTCATTAGCTGTGTCATTAAACTTGTGATGCTTCAGTCCAATATGTTGGTGATTAGCATTAAATGGTTTTTGTGAATGATTTTACCCGATGAAACGTTTTGATCTCATTGTAGGTTATGCAGATACACCTTTGCAGTTATTCTTAATTCAGGGTTGGGAACTTTATGCCACTGTGGCCTGGGTTTCACCCAGAGGATTTTGGGTAAAGTGTATTCCCCCCCGCATTGCACTGCAGAAAAGATGATTGACTGTTGAGGCAGGCGTGTGGTTGGGTATCAGTTCATCAAAGGTCACGGCAACCCTCTCAGTCCTGCTGGGATCTCCAGGCAGAAAGCCTTCTTGTTCAAGCGCGGTCTTTGTGAAGGAGCACGCCTGACCGGACCTGAGGCATTCCTCTCTGCCTGAGCTGGTCTCCCGTAGCACCTATTGTGTCTCATGGGGCAGGTAGATGTTATGAGGTGAGGGGTCCATTACAATGCCTATTCCCGCGCGGATAAACCGCCGCCCCCCCGTGGTGTTGCCCAGCAGCACGTGTGAGCTGGGGAGGGTGGCTGGGGGGTCCGGGGTAGGTATTGGCTCTGTGCTGCCAGATTTTCTGAAAGCGGCCACCCAGACAGGGGCACCATTAACCAGGAACAAAGGCAAGCCCAGACCGGCTCAGGCCAGGATTATGGTGCATAATGAGGCTGTCCAACAATAATGCCTGAGCAGACAGGGTGACAGGAAGTGGCGTTGGACTCCAGAGAAATGGACCCAGAGGCAAACTGGTCCTACTCCACTCAGGCCCAGGTTGTGCGTTAGGGTCACAGTCTTGCCAGTTAGCTGCAAAGACCAGTGCTTCTCCAGTGCCCTCTGTTAAACTGGAGTGACAGCCGGGTGGTGGACAGTCAGGGAACAGGCCTTAAGCAGTGACAGTGACACGTTGGTTCCTTGTGACAAGCTGGGATGTTTGCAGTTAAGCCCAAATTGAAACATGAAAGAGGCTGTTCTGGAACAAGCTTAATTGTTTTTGCTGTGTGGAGTTTCAAAAAGCAACATTTGTTGCTGCTGCAGATTTGACTGGAAGGACATCCTACATCCAGCTTGACATCCTGGGGGTTCATTCTGGCCGACACAGATGTTCTGGATTTAAGTGGGCAGTCTGAGGTCTTTAGTTAGCAAAATCAATTTGTGGAGGGGGGGGGGTATTCTACTTTCCCCTCAGGGCCTGAGATGAGTGAAGTGATTATGAATGGAGTTTTACGCACTTTTCCACAAGACTCCTGGGGTTTACTGAGATGGGGGCATCTTAGTGGTCCTCCGGGGGCAGGCAGATGAGTGTCCAGAGGTCTGTTATCATGACGCCCCCCTGATACCCCCCCAGCCTTTTTGGGAGTCTAAGGCAGACATAAGTATGAATCGGCTGCTCTAATCTCATCCCCGTTTTCCACAGGCGCCTCGCTGCAAATGAGGCTGTACCTCTCGTTCCTCTGAAGGCAAAGGTCACTGGGGGCACAGCCCACAGCGGGGGGGGGGGGG
>JABFDZ020000066.1:6094678-6105272 GCA_019775955.2 Pollimyrus isidori | reverse complement strand
TCCCGCTGCTGAGCTCCGTGTTCATCGTGATTTGGATCCTGGCCCTGGTGGTGGCCTTCCTGTGGTGCTTGCGGTGGCGGCGGCTGAAGCAGGGCAGCCACGGCAGCGCGGCGGGGATGGCGGCGGCCGAGGGCGGGGCCACCAACAACGTGCGCGAGCAGCTCAACCAGATCAAGAACCCCATCGAGAAGCACGCGGCGTCCGGCGCCAAGGACTATGGCGGCAAAAACACCATCGTCGCCAAAATCAGGACGCGGAACACGGAGGCGGAGGAGGAGGAGATGGAGAAGCACCTGCAGCGGGCTCGGTTCGCCAAGCAGCCCGTCTACACGCTCGTCGACAGGGAGGACAAGGCCACGCCCACCAAGAACCCAAACTGGACAAACAAACAGGACAACAGAAACTTGGAAACGGCACACAGCCTGAACCGAATGGAATATATTGTATAGCAGAAATGTGGGGTTGCTATGCAACCGGGCTCCGTTTCACTTTTTTTTATTTTGGAGGGGTTGGGGTGGGCGGGGCTATGAGCTCGTAGTCCTTAAACTGTTGTCATATTTTGACTCAAAGGTTATTATTTGCATAGAATCCCTATGTTAATTTAAGTCTTGACAAGTTGACTCACACTGGCAGTGTCCGTGGTCAACTGGGGAGGACCAGGCGCTGCATGTCACACCTATGCAGAACTAGATCCAGAAGCCCTGCGTATTAAACACCCCCCACCCCGGACGGTAATCGTGGGCTCCGTCTGAGGATTTCCTTAAATCACAATCCAAAAGTTTGCTAAAATGGTCTTAAGTATTACTAAGAGAAACAGCAAACAGGGCAGTCGGATCGCGGTGGTTTTTGAGCCAACTAGTTCTGTATTTGAAAGTGCCTTTGCAGCTCCATACCACAACGATGTCAAAAAGAAAAGTTTTATTATTTATTATTTTTATTTTTAATTCTTGGGGAGGGCTGGGTCGATGTCAGCAGTCGCTGTCGAAATGAAGAATTTAAAGTGTCAATTTAGAACACTGTATAGATATGTACATTTTTTTAATTAATCATTGTGTATATTTGATTTATTAACTTAATAATCAGGAGCCTTAAGACACCATTCCCTTTCTATTTAAACGTATCGTCTAGATTTGAAGGTTTTGATGGCTTTGTGAGCTGACGACTTTCTATATTTTTGGTGACAATTGTTCCGTGTTTCATAAATGCCAAAATCTGAAGTGCTCTAGAAAGAATAGTTTATTTTTTAACAATAGATTGGGCATTTTTGTGCCTGTAAAAAAAGAATGTTTTGTACAAATATCAGGCGTAAACGAGTTCAGAAGTATCCTTTTCTACCGGGACATCTTTAATTAAGGCGCGGTAGAAAAGGGGGGGGGCAGGGGGCGCATATCGTCTTGCTGCTTAGTTTTTTGCCAAACATGGGGGGCTGCCCTGATGGTTATAAGGACAAAAACGAGAGCGAAGGCTTTATAATAAGCAGAGGATAACAACAAATTTGCCTATGTAGTACGTGATAACAAAGCAAAACGGACCTTTAGGACGAATCTCTCAGTGTATACATGCTTTGATTTAGCGTAACATGATAAGCTAGCCTCTGAATACTTGAACAGTAGGAAGGCATCGGGGACGCTGCAGAAAGCGGGACACAAGGCCCCACCTCCAATAACAGGAGTCTGTGCTTTTGCTGTCCGCAGTTTTCTGCTTTTTTCGAGGCTTTGAAAAGCATGTTCATTTTCCCTGGAGATTGCAGTGTACTTTGGACTTTGCCGTCAGACTTGAGGACAGACTCTTGAGGTGTTGTACCTGGCAATTTTTTTTTTTAAAAAGTTGTATTTATTAAATATTTTGTATGAAAAGAGGTGGAAAGTTTCTTTGAAGTGACCCTGTTTTTCATGCTTGAGGTGGATGGACAGGCAATGGGGGGCCTCATACAAAGGCGTCATTCTCGGTGGGGACCCAAGTCGTTCCTTCACCGCTGAAGATTACGCAAGCATGTGGGGATGTTTAGAAGTGACATGCAGGGAGGGTGGAATATGCGTGGGAGCGGCCAATGGTCTTCACAGTCAAAGGGTCTGAGGTCATCGTAGGCGATCTTGTGGGGAGTCACATGAGAATGGGCTTGTGAGCCCCCCCGCCCCTCCACCCACAAGGAGAGAATCTGCGTAAAGGACAGGGCCTCATCCAAGACACAGGGCCGGCAGGAATGAGACTAGAAGTATGGACACGTCCACCACATGCACTGAGTACCATGCTGGAGAACCTCAAAGCACCAGTGAATATATTGGATTCTTCTCTGGATTAGAGGAATCCAACAGCATTCTGTGGCCTGTTGCTCGTTTTTTTGTCACGGGCAGAAGCAGACGTGTGTCGCCCCCCCCATCCAGCCTAACGGGACGGAGCAGGCTGCCATTTCATGCTGCTGGGGGTGGGGAAGCCTACTGTTGCATTTCGTTAGGAAACATTTGCTTGAAATCCTGATGACTGTAGCACATTAAACTGAGCCTTCTATGAATAAATGGGCTCCAGATATCAGTGTTTAAATCCACGTCCAGAAAACGCCAGTTCCCTGTTCTACAAATCGGGACCATATCATGCACAAGCAGAACCGGCTTCGCTGTAGCTGGAGGAAACGGAGAAACGGTACTCCGTCAGGCGAAAAGTCTGGTCCGGAAACACTCACCCTGCACTTGGACAATACAAAACTAAACATGCAAAATAACCATGCAGGCTCTCCCGGTGGCCACTGCGAAGATGTCAGTTGCTGCGTATATTTTCATGAAGTTCTAAAACGGCACATTCGCTGCTGCTATCTGCAGCAGACGTGGCTGATGGGGTAATCAGACTCATTTCAGCGGTGTGACAGGGCCAAATCTGAGCCGAACTGAAGCTGCTTTTATAAATCACAGAGGGACCCGCATGGAAGACAGAAAAACAGCTTTATTGAAACCATGAATGTTTTTTTTATATAAAAGAAGCATCAGGACTCTGCATTCGCTAACCATCAGGCCCGTTGGATCATGGGGGGGGGGGGGGGTCTGCTGGTTCTGGGTGGTCCGCATGGCACAGGCAAGGCCCGGTTCTTGGCACCAGGGCATTGCGGACCCTCCATCCCCCATAAATAACACACTCCCTGGATCTTAAACGAGTTCTGTGCCCATTTCTACATTAAAGGATTTTTATTAAAACTGCACATACTTACAAACGCCCAGTCCCATTCGTTTGCCTAAATTGCCATGACGACCGTTGGGAAACGAATACTGTGATCCTGGAAGCCTTGGGGAGGGGGGGGTTCGGAGCGGCAGGGGGGCGTCCCAAAGCCGGCGAGTCTAAGCTGGGATGTTCTGACAAGGCCCAGACGTGCGGGAGCCTCCGTCAGAGGCGGCGGGGGCCGTGGCTCCAGCCCGTCTGAAATATGGGCAATGGTATACGCATAAACAAATCCCCATGAACCCCCCCATTTTGCTTCATATGCTCCCAGACTTCCGCGTGTTTTAAAAAACCCGACCAAACTTGGCTCAATAAGACCCTTTTCAGGAAAACCACACAGCAAAAATGATTCAGACATCAGGAATTGCTGTGTATGAGCGTGTGTGTGTGTGAGAGCGTGTGTGTGTGTGTGTGCGTGTGTGTATGTGTGTGTGTGTGTGCTCGCCGGAGACGCATGAGCGCGACGCGTTCATTAAATCACACGCACCATTACGGCATGGGTGTCTCTCTTTCCACTTGGACGCCCCCCACCCTCAGGCCCTCTTCAGCCGCCTTAGTCGTGACTTTCTGGGCACATTCTCCTCTCGCTCCATCCCTGCAGGCCCGGGGCTGACAGGCGGACCAGGGGGGGGGGCAGCCCGCCCAGGAGGGCCTTTCGCTTCCACGATGGGGTAGTCCTGTCCTGTCAGCCCCGTGTCGTCTTCTATGAGGAACACTCCCGAGTCCGATTTCCCCGAGGTCAGCAGAACTGGTTCTACCGCACTGTCAGCTGATCCGGCTGCTTGGTACAGCCCGGGATCCCGCGGACACGTCGCCATGGAGACCGGCGCGAGGGACTCGAGGAAGCGCGTTTCGTTCTTTGCCTCACTAGGGGAGTCTGAAGCCCATCCGAGGCACATTCTCTTGGCACCATCTCCATCTTCTCGAGAGCTGTGGCCGCCCCTCTCGCGTTTCTCTGGGCCAGGGCCCGCCTGCGGCGGAGCTGAGTCACACCTCGAGGGGACGCCGGCGAGGCCGAGGGCCGCCGTGGGGAGGCAGACTGTTCTCGGGCTGCCCGCCTCTCCACACTTCAAGGAGGGAAGCTGAGGAGCGCCATGAACTCCACTGTCCTCCACGCCCGGCGCCTGAACCCCGAGCCGGCCGTCTCCAGCAAGCGCCGGCGGGACACAGCCTTCTGACCCCGTCGCCATAGCAGCGGCAGGGGGCGGCAGCATTCGCGGCGGCTCTCCCCCAGGGCCCCGGTGTCCCTGGATTCGGGCATATGCCTGCTTGGCGCTGCCAGATAACAGGACAAGTATGAGGACAGGGTGTGGAGCGATGCCCCCCGACCCCCCCCCCCCCGCAGTTCATACGGAACGTAGCGCCGCCGGGCTGGACTTACATCTTTTGAAGGGCGTTCCTCTTTGTTATCGCAGCGCTGTCGGATGGGTTTTCGGTTTCACGGGCCCCGTGAAAATACTCTGACCTGCTCTGCCCATGGGCCGCCATCTTGAAGAGACAAACAGCGGATGGTGTGAGTGAGACAGAGAGAAAGAAAGAGTTCCCTCTGGAAACCTGTCCAAAAACAGTGCGACTGCCAGATCACACGAATATGACACCACAGGATGAATTATAAAGCTGTTCAGTCCATTATCACACTTCAAATCTTTTAATTCACCTTTAATTTTATTTCCCAGGTGCTGAGGGTCTGTCCCAGCACACTGCAGTCACGGTAGTCATTAATGTTCCAGGTTGTAGTTGTGAATACTTTATCACACTGCTAATCAAAACAACAAACAAAAAAGGGGGCCACTTTGCCAAAATACCCACGGATTCTCACAAAGGGCTGCCAGCGAGAACTGATTCCTAAAGATAGAGGAACTTTCACTGCATCCCCCTGAATCGTGACCCACCGTCCAGACAAGTGGAAAATGCCAAGAAGGCTGGCAGAACCTGGACATACAATGAGCGGCATGAAAACTGCGGAATGGCCGGCCACCCGTGTTTAACTAATGAGCGCGTTGGCTGCTCTGTGACGCTGCTCCCAGAACCCGGCGGGTGCGGGGAGGGTGTTAAGGAGGTTTCTCTTGGTTCTCACAGAGCGCCGTGGACACAGAGTGGACCCGAGGCAGAGGCAGCTCAGCGGGAGGGTTCCGGAGTGAGCCGATCCGGATAGCCGACAGAACCGGCCCCGCGGGGGAATGAACCGAGATTATCGCATTCATTGCAGTTTGGGGACAGCGGATGAAGGGAATTAACAAGCATTAGGAACATTCCGGACCCTGTGCTCGCTTTATTAAACCCTTGTGCCGAAGGTGGAGGCTCCGGATGGCTTCCAGAAATCACCACGCTGAACTTTCCCTTCTTGTTAGTTTTTTTTTTGGTTTTGCTTCCCGGTTCCCAGAGACGTTTCAGAAAAACAGGTGGCTGTAGATGTGATTTTATGACCCCTCTCTCATCTCATCCTCCCTCGCTCCCTCAAACCCATGAGGCGTCAGCTACTTATCCTTACACATCGTCGGGGGATTTTATATTATAATAAAAAAGGTGAAGGTCCTGCATCTGAGCAGCACAGAGGACTCCAGATGGCAGGAGAGAAGGCGCTAACAGGGCGTAGGGAGGAAAGGGTTAACAGGGCACCACCAGCCATCTGCAGCCTTGAGAAGGTGCCGCGGCACTGGGAACCAGCGTGAGAAAAACAGTGAGAATCCATGCCAGTGCAGGAACACAGGGGGTGAACCCATGGACACAAGAGGGGCCACCACAACATCCAGGGATATACCTGAGGTAAAGGGGGCTTGGCGCTGCAAACCGCCTCCCGCATGTGAATGAGAGCGGCTGATCCAGCACCCGGTCCAGAAGCAGAACCCCGGTCCAGAAGCAGAACCCCGACTGCAGCACCCGGGTCCCAAGAGACAGCGCCGGGCAACATCGCCACGGTGCGATGTCCAAGTGCCAAAAAAGGGCAAAGGAAAAATTGTAACAAAAAAAACGCTGTGAGAACGAAGGTATGGCGACTGCTCTCCTCGCCACCACGCCCTGGGAGCGAGAAGCTTATTTTAAAAGCTGAACAATTAACGTGGGGAGTATGAGTCAGACTCCGAGGACTGTGGGAAATGAAGAAACTGCAAGCGGCGAGAGCAGAGATACAAACACCGAAAAACAAGGAAACGGCTGAGAAAAAAAAAAAGAGAGAGAAGCCAGGACATTTAAAAAAAGAAAAAAGCAGCAATCTACTCGACAGCCTCACGGGGCACAGGGCGGCTGTCCATATGTACTGTTATATAGTCACATTAAGCTGTGCAAACAAACACAGAGGTCACCTCTTCAACGGTACTTAAAAATAAAAAGAAACAAAACAGAGGCAGAGCATGTCCTCTCAGAGCATGGTGGGGGTTGGGTATGTCCCCTTTCAGTGAGGCGGAATCTCAGTTTGTCACTGCCCCACCGCCAGTGGTGGGGCTCCGGTCACGTGGCCCATTTTATAGTGAGCCAGGGGCCGTGTCCAGAGAAGGCTGATGAAAGTGTTCTGTTAATGTTCTCATAACGTTTGTGAAGAATCGGCGGGACAGTAAACCCTGTAGAGCAGCCGTCCCCAACTTTTCTTGCGCCACGGACCGGTTACATGTCAGACGATATTTTCATGGACTGGATTTAAAGTGTGGGGCATAAATATGATGAAATACGATGATTTAACCTGTCAAGAGGCACATACGTACCGACGGATGTAAATGGGAGAGAATCCCCAAATTTTTTATATTAAAAAACATCACTCAGACTCTGATCATCGATAAAACATATATATATTTTTTCCATGCGGCCCGGTACCGGTACCGGTCCGCGGCCCACTGGTTGGGGACCTAATTAGAAGCCTGCTACAAAAACAGCTGTTTTCCCATAGATGCCTGTAGCTTAAGAAACCAATTGTATGTTCCAGACCCAGGACAGGTTCCAATGGGGGAAACGGGATCATCGCTAAGCTGGGTTACCGGGCTGAAGGTCATTTGTGGCCTGTCGCCTCACACCAAGACCTGGCCTTGAGCTGGGTTTCTCCGTCGTGTCCACGTCAAAAACCAGTCACTGGCACCCACACATCCCGAGTGCCATGTTTTCGTATCCTGCGGGCACATCCGCCAGTATCGCTTCTGGCTGCCTGCAGCCCAGAGTGTTTGTTTTGCCACGTCAGACCCCCACGGGTTGGCGCCAATGGAGGCCAAATCCTTCCTTAAGACCTCATCATGTATAGCATCCCTTAACCCCCCTGACATCTCAAGGAGAAATGGTTCATTTGGAAGTACATGGGAAAATACAAGGGGCAGTGTTTGGCATTGCCACCAGAGGTCTAGGCCTGAGCCGGAAGGACATGGGATCACCTTCCCTCCTTGCTTGATAGGCTTTAGCAAGCCGTTACATAAAGTAAAAGTGGCCATTTTCCTCTGCCTACATTATCTGTTATTTTCCTGATGTTTTCACAGGGGATCGGGGAGGCAGCCTGGAATATTTCTGCACTTGAGACTTGTGTGTTAATATACAATTTAAATAATGATAATAAAAAAAAAAATCCCCTTTCCCTGGAGCTCTGGGTCCGGATGTGAGTAAGGCTTCTGCAAGCTGCGAGGAAAGACACAACTTAGGAGCGTATTTACTGCAAACAGCGCGCAGTAATGGTGTTTAGATGGCCCCCATGTTGCCCGGGCCGCTGGGCCAGGGAGCACGGCTGAGAGAGATGCCCATCTGTGCTGTGGATAAAGCTGGACTGCAGGCTGGTGCAGGACACATTAGTGAGCTTCACCAACCAAGGACACAGCTGTGCACGATCCGTTAAAACATGAAAGGGACAGAACCCCCCACCGCCATGTCCCCCTCTCCCCTGTTCCCGCTCCTTCTCCCCTAATAAGTCGTGGAGCCCTTAGACAAATTAGAACAAAACGAATGAGGTGAGCAAATAATTGTTCAGTCATGCAAAGGACTCGGGTCTGGTGGCCTAACCCATCAAACCACCAGCATTCACCCACAATCCCTCCCCCATCCTGACCGCGTCCATCCCACCCCCACCCATCCCTGCCGTCCCCAAGACAGGGAAACCACATCCCAAGAAGAATAAAGTGGGTGCGTGGGGGGTTAAAAGTCCCCTCAGCTGGAAAAATCAGTTACACAATCTGAACTTTTCACTACAGACTACGGCGTGCTAAAAATATTACAATTGTCGCTTTCATTGAGGGCCAAAAGAATGAAAGAAAGGAAAAAAGCAAGAAATCTAAAAAAACAACAGAAAAAGCAAAGCAGAAAGAAGGAGCAGGGTGATCGCGGGACAGGCATGGCAGATGCCCTTGATGTCTGCGCCAAGGTAAGTGGTGGGGGGGGGGGGGTGTCTCCTTGTCTCATCTGGTGCACAGACGAGTTCCTGGGGACTCAAGTTCCTGAGTTCCTGCCGGGTGGGGGTCAGGGAGCCAACACTGGGGAAACTGGAGGTGTGGATCCCATGACCCCATGGTGCGCCCCAGACTGAACGTATCGACCGCTGGGTCCTGGAACCCGGAGGTCCTCCCGCCCCCAGGATCCAAGGGCCCATCATCAGATAAAAGCAGAGGACTGAATAGAGTCTTTGGGAAGAGCCTTATATAACAGGGCAAAAACATTTCAACAAATTACAGGGTATTTACAAAAACGTGAAAATCCATCGTTATGAAGCTGAAGCCTCAGTCTGTCAGTCCCCTTCTCATATGACTCACTCTGACGGTCACGGTAAATTAAAAGGGCGGCCTGACGCAGGTGTGCTTGTACGTTTTAAGACGAGCCCTTAACAACATTTTAAATAAATAAAGCTACATTGAATGAAAAAAAATGCGTCTCACCCCATACAAGTTCTCGTCTGCACCAAGCTCCGGTTCCCGGTCTTCCAGGAGACTGGCACAGACGACAAAGCGCTCAGGAAACACGCGCAAATCTGGGTAGGGGGTGGCGGTGAGGGCGGAGGGAGCAAAAAGGAGCCAAAATTTTAATCAGCATGGTGTCCAAACCATAATTAGAGCCGGCCGCTATGACTGGTGCATTTTAGCGGAAAAGCTCTCAACAGCAAGATGTCTATTTTGATTCTGCAGTACAGAGCCAAAAAAGAAAAAAAGTTTTAATAAATGGCGTTTGCGTGTTATTGCTCACACGTGTGTGAACAGCTCAGCAACCTCGCCTCTTTATGGGACGGTCCTCCTAAAAAGGCCCCCCAGGGCAGCACGCTAATAGCCAGGAAGGAGTCCCGGGTTTAATGGTAGAAGTCTGGGCAAGGTCTCCCTCGTGTCAAATGTTGACGCCAGAGTACGGCAGTCGCCAATCAGCCAGGCGCTGGATGTAACGGGACCCAGAGCAAAAACAAACCACATTTTATAACGCATTCCTGTTTATTCAAGTCCAGCTCCAAAAAATTACCATGAAAGTCGCAACGCAAACCAAGCTATTAGTCAGCTGATTTTTTATTTATTGTTTTTTTAATAGGCCAGTCTTTGGAACAGGCCTCGATTATTTTTTGGAGGTTTCTCTCTCACGCTGTTTTTTTTTTACGTAACCTGTTAAACTATTATTTTTAAAGGAGCGACATGTGATGTGAGATATTCAAAAACACACACGGCCAGGTTCTGCACTCCTGAATGGGAGGTGACACAAAAATGTATGTGGAGTAAATTGCTGAGGACCAGTGCTGCTTGACCCCCCCCTCCCTATAGAGGGCCTGCACGCCCTGTAATGACTCCGGAATGTCCTTTTATGACATGGGACAATGAGGACAGTTCCAAAGCCATGTATGGTGACCTTTTTAGTCATGGAAAGGTGCAATATCTGAGTGGGACAGGGTTTCATTATATTTCAAATTTAGCAGAGACTTTTGGGACATACTGTACAATTGAGAGAGCCGGGTCATACGGTGCTCAAGGCTCAAACACTCAGCCAGCCGGGGGATTTGAGCCGACAACCCCCTGATCACAGGCATGGGATTTGAAGCCACTGGGCTGCACAATGCCCTGATGCACCGCTTTAGTTAATTTGGTAAAAAAACATTTGTACACACAAGAATTGTGGGAATTGGTCTCTTTAAAAAAAAAAAATCATTATGAACTATGAATAATCATAAGCATAACAGCGGCCATGATAATGAGCAGGAGCAAGAATAGTAACTTTAAAAGGGCCTGAAAATAGTAGCAGAGTTATGTTGTCACCATGGGATATGGGGGCCCAGGTGGAAGTCTGGGACGCACCAACACACAAGGTGGGGGGGGGGGACGGGACAGAGAGACGAGTGTGCTGGCTTTCTCAGAGACCTCTCACACGGAGGCTGTCATCATTATTGTGTGCAGGTTTGGTCACCATATCTTAAAAAGGACATTGCGGCCTTAGAAAAGGTGCAGCGTAGGGCCACAAG
>JABFDZ020000066.1:6083953-6094578 GCA_019775955.2 Pollimyrus isidori | reverse complement strand
GCCCCCCCCCCCCCCCACTCAGCAGCATTCACTGAAGCAGGTAGGTGAGCAGGAAGGCCTGGCCTGTCCAATCAGTTACATCCTCTCTGTGTGTACACCCCCCTCCAAATAGCATCACAGACTCAGTTTTCTATTCTTCATTTATACTGTATAGACAGGGGTCTCAAAAGAGGGAGCCAGACAAGGGCCTCAAAAGAGGGAGCCATTCTGTTGCAGTCGACATCCAGACCCCCTGCCAGTCTACCCCCAACTCATTCCCAATCCTCACCAAGAGTATATCGCACCTCTCACATACCTCCGTAGCGCTGGTTGACGATGCACCTCAGGTTGACATGCCGCTTTGTAGAGTACACCGCCAGGCGCAATCGCTCCCCTGTCAGGACACCAACAGAGAGATGAGGGCCCCACACGGAGGTGGGGGGGGATGCATGCAGCGCGGAAACAGGAAATCTCAGCAATGCTACACCGAGTGAAACAACAAACAGGACCCCGCGTCGCTCCGAACCAGCATCACCGCAGGTGTGTCTTCTAGGAACGCTCCGGAAATCATCCTGGAAACTTTCAGCTAAGCAGTGACAGGGAAGAAAAGGTAGATGAGATACTTTAAACCCAAATTAACGGCTAAGATAAGGGCTTTAATGTGAGTCCGAGTCAGGAACGGCTGGACTTTGCAACAAATGTCGAAGCAATTTTCATATTAAGAGATTTCATCGAAATATCCAGATGGGCAGTCTACTCTGGATAATAACATTCAGAGGATTAGAATATACTGTGAAGCTGGATGGAAAAAAATAAACAAAACAGAGTCTGATATGCATTTAGAACTTACGTATGACTTATTTCACACTGGTGGAGCATGTGATCTGAGGTCCCTGCCTCAGGACGTTCTTGCTGCTGGGGTATTTAGATTACAGGCATACCAGAGATTCTGCTTGTTCTCACAGTCCCCTTTGGGGGTTCCTTCAGTGGTCCCAAGTCCCTCAAGAATCACTATCAGGATTGGAAGCATTATTATTTAACCCATGACTAGTTCTTCCCAAAAGTTATACATCACTCTGTCCAGTTCATCTGAAAGCTGCTCCATTTATCATCTCCGGCAGGCAGGCTGAGCCAGGGACTCTTTCCTCATCGACGCATAACAAGAATGGACACAGGGATATGATCAGCACCCACGCAACATGAGGAATGACCTCCCAATGAAGATCAGAATGAAGACCCCCAGACACCACAGACCAAGGGAATTAATCATTCTCTTGCAGCAAACCCAACAGGGTGACATCTAAAAGTTGTCCAAAGAATAAACCAATAGATTGGCTTGATAGGCTTTCCTGCTTTGTCCTCTGGAAGGACTAGAAGAGATCAAAGTCTACCCAACGACAGGCTAATACTGTATGCGGCAGAAGAAACGATGAGGGAAATAATGTACTGGGTGACACAGATGCGCCATTGTTTCAGCGTTTCACCAGCCCCCTTTTGAAATGCAGAATGCAGATACAAAAATAGCCCATGTTTATGCTGTGCTTGCTTAAATCAGGATAGCAAGCCCCCCTAAGTCAGCCTGAGGACCAAACCTGCACCTCATTTTCCTCTGCTAAGTTCCATTCTGCCTCCCCATTGTGCAGAAGAGGAAATTATCCAGTCAGGTTTTCATTTAGGGACCGGCTGGAAAAGAGGACGGTCATGGCGACCTTCGTCATAGTCATCATCCAGGAACATAGTTACTGGACTGGTTTGGCCTTAAGAACGACAGGACAGCTTGAGCTCACGAACTTCATTCCTATGTTCTTTGGAAAGTCCCTGAGACTCCATCAACGACGGCGCCAAATCCAAGCCCTGTTTGACCACGGCATGTTAGCAAAAACTATGGCCAAAACTGTTTCACATCTAGTGCCCACAGACGGGAAGTGGACAGGTTGCTGTTTGGTGGCCGTTGCCTTGACTACTTGATAAAATTCCTCCTGAACAAGTCAAGAACTCATCTTAGACAAGCAAGAGTATGAAACGTAGGCGGCAGACATGCGAATCACAGATGGCTCTCTCTCCCATGCAAGCCAAAGTCATTTTACTACAAAGTGAACAGCAGGCCGATTGTAAACTGCTTCAAAAAGAAAGACCGCTGATATTTGCCACGTAATGACACCCAATTAAGGTCTAAAACCCACAAAACCGCCTCAGGTAGACAGTTAAAGCCTTTTGGCGATGGCTTGACTGCCCTGTAATCCCCCTGCAATCTTTCACCATGTTTGTCAAGGCTGAACCTTCAGCCGCTGACTCCCTTATTCTCTCATCGGATCAGTAGTGTACAAAAGGTCAGAGAAAGAGCAGGACATGCACTTGTGTTTTTGACCAGCCAAAAAACAACCTGCATGCCAAACAAGCCAATGGCAACAGCCATGAAGCTTCAGTCGCTACCAAGAATCTATATTGAAACTGTAAATGCCCTTTCTACGGCATTGAGCATACGCTGCCTTTAGGGGAACAGTGCTCCTGGGCAGAGCCAAAACAGTTGATAGACCAGACCAGGCCTTCTCTCCTTACTCGCTTCTCGGGCATCAGCATGTGGCAGGAAGTAGCTGCCCAAACTAAACCGTAAGTGTTAGAGGAGGGATCAGAGACACACTGCATAGGAAAGGGAATCCTGAACGCTAACCGATATTCGTATGCAGGTAAAAAAAAAAAAAAAAAAAAGACTATGCTTTGTAGGTGAATGATGTGGTGTTTTTTGGTGCATATTACCCATTTAAAGTAAAAGTAAACAGCGTCGCTTATCAAACATTATGCCTACGGATGCCAAGGGTCCCGCTCTGTACTCAGCATATTTTTACCCATTTCTGGAAGCAGCTGCTCTCAAGCACTCAAAACTTGCGTGTTATTTAGGGGCCCAGATTTAGTCCGTTGCATGCAAAGAACGTTCTTCCACAAAGTGCAGGAGCATTTGTGTGTCCTCCCCGGTGGCCTAGCTGTGCCAATTCCCAGGACAAGGCCGTGCGAGAAGTCTGGAGCTGGGAGCTGGGAAGCCCCAGCCCACACATAACAGAAGGCATCAGCTGTTGTTCAAACCTTAAAAGTCCGGCACAGTTACGGAGTTGGTTTTGGCCACGAGCCCAGGCCGCGTCACTGAAAGCTGCACGATTCTGCTTCACCGAACGTTCACGGACCCATCTTTTGTTGCTCGACACACACTAGACCGTGCAACGCTCGGGACACGATTTCCGGGAGAGAGGCCTTCGGAGCTTTTGACTTTGAATGAAAATGTTCCGTACATCAGGCCAGGGGAATGGGTGGGTTGATCTGGCACACAGACCGACGCTGTTGCAACAACGCACTGTAAACAAGACCATGTGATAGGCCTGTGCACCCCGCCTGTGGGAAAATGAGAAGCAACCGGCATAATTGTTGACAATTACAATACATAGACCAACACCCGATATGCATTTTTCTGTCCTTGGAAGACTTCCTGTGATTAATCGACCTCGCCGTCTTAAGGAATGACATTGAGTCTTGCTAGCGGCGGCCAATGTGCCACAACATGCGCCTCTGTCCTTGGCTGCGGTGGGGCAGCACGCAGACGCAATCGCGTACAGCAGCAATGGCTCACTTTTGACCCTCTGTGTGAAAATATGCGTGGGGGTGTCTAAAAAATGAGGGGAAAGTCAATATGACCCTGAAAGAGGTCAAGAAATTTCTGTCAAAAAAAAAAAAAAGTAATTACCAGGGGTACACGAAAACGCCTAATCCCCAACAGGCAGGCTCCAAACTTTTGTCGAAAGGTCAGACTCTCGAGTTCTCACTTCTACAGAACAAGATGGATATTGTATATGATCAGATAGATAGACAGAAGGACAGATAGATCACTAGTATAGGTTATTTATATGAAGGCTCGACCATGAGCATAACAGAAGCAGGTCTTTATGCGGAAGTGGCAGTGACCGGTCCCGAACACCGTGTTTAATGCCAAGCCACATGTTTCTTGAGACCTCTTCTGAAAGACACGTGAAGACAGAGTCAGCCCCAGCCTCGTCAACGTGCCAGGTCGAGAGGCCCTCACGAGGTTCCTGCTGTCCTACGTCCGAGGGGATTCCAGTCTGCGCCCGGAACACTGCCGGCCCATCCGGGCTTTGATGTCGACAATGGCATCTCCATCCTTTCTTCCTCCCCTCCCCGGGGATGGGCAGGGGCAGGACCAAGCAACCACATGTGTGGAATGGACAGACTTCCCTGGAAGACTGCTGCAGCGCAGTTGAGGCTTTAACTTCGGGTGCCGCTTCATCGCTCCGCCGTGTCCACATGTAACAATATTTGCTCAAGAGTGCTTGATACAACAAGTGGTCGACCTATGCGCCACGGTTAGGGAATGTGCCAGCGTGGTACCACGGTCCAGCTGATGTGCTCGATTTGGGATAGGTCACGGAAGGAATGAGGTCTTCATACGCAGGGGTGGGTGGGGTTTAGCCCAGCCCAGACGAGATGTGCAGAACAAACGGCAGTCAACCTGCAGGTACAAGCAGATCTGGAGGTCTTCCACGTCTTAGCAAAAGCAGGCCGAGTGCCAATGAAGCTAGAATCCAGCAAAGAGGATGAAGTTCTGTGCAAAGTACACGGCATCGTGGCAGAGTTACTCTGCACACATCAATTAAACCTTGGGGTTTAACTTACAAAGGAGACAATGGCTCCCCAATAGGAGCTGATTCATCCAAACTGCTGTAACTCTACAAATATACACGGCAAAATAAACAAAATTGAAACATAAAAGCATATCAAGCTTCCAGTACTTGGCCTACAGGTTAAACATGGTACATGACTTAAAATATAAACTTGAAAACAATCCTGGTATATGTTATTCATGTATGGTTCCTAGATACTGTAACAATTCTACCCGAGTAATTATTGGTTGTTGTACTAATAACTGTCACTGCCCCCAGCACTTACAACATGAAAAACTTGCTCTTAAAGCATTGAGGGTACCACATATTTAGTGTTGCTTCTTTATGCATCGGGAGAGGTTTTTTTTGCTACCTGACATCTGTAAAATGGTTATGGATGTTAAGCTGATAGAAATGTTATTACACTAAGCAAGTGGAAGGTCACTCTCAGTGTTTATGTATGAAAGAGACATGAAATGTAACATGATCTATCCACAACAAATTCAGATGAGGGGGACTAACCTTCCTGTTTATGCTAAATACTGGTGAGCTTCCCCAAATTCATAGTATTTCACTCTGGTAATAATTGCCTGAAGCACCATGTAACACAGCTGTTAGCAGGCTAAAGGGTCACGGTCAAGAATTTCTCCTGGGAGCAATAAAGTATATCTCATCTTATCTTATCTCCAACAGAAGCCCTCGCATGTCAAAATACGAGAAATAATGTTTTCTGCTATCTGACGGGCCACGTACAAAGACCGAGTGCACTGGAGATCCTCTCTACGGCAGGGAGCCTTGAAAATCCTACCTGGTACACATCCATATGGCAGAACCCAGTGGCACCAAAACATAACCACTCTGAACCAACACAAATAAGAATTATGGCCTTCAGACATTAGCTCTCCAAAAAAAAGGAACACAGACCATTTGGAGCTTGCGAAACAATTTACTCATTTCTACTGTAAGTGTTCGGTCAACTAAAATAGTTTCCCTGAATTCATGGAACCATATGATGCATCCCTGACCAGATTGTGGTGAGCAAAGTAGTCACATGAGCAAGTTAGTACTTATGCTATTTTCTTTTTTCCAGCACTAATTACACATAAAGAGTGCAGTATGACGGTGGCGGTTGATGTTGTGGTTGTGTCCTTATAACCCATAACCGGGCCTGTTACAGCCATACATTCGGCCAATATCGTCCATCTTCACGGTTCTTGCCAAGGAGAGATGCATCTGAGCAACAGTACAGGAAGCAGTATGGGGAACAGCAGATACAGCAGCTGTGGAGCAGCTGGATGCTGGGTGGACTGGGGTGTGACCACATGCAAAAGAGAAGGAAGCGAGATCCGGGAAGGAAGCGTCAGGCTTACGCTGCCAACTGTAGGATAGCGGATGGCAGGGGGAGTGAGAAAACTCAAAACCTGCTATCCTATTAGGCTCCACCCCTTTGTTTGCCTCTCAATCTGTCCTCTGTGTTCTCAAGCCCAAGGAGGCTTCTGTCGTCACACTGGTGGGTGGAGTCACCTGCAGCCACACCTTCAACAGCAACAGCAGCTGAGGGGAAGAGGACCAGCCAGCGCTAATCAAACGTAGCAGGCGGAGATGCCTAAGACCAGGAAGGGACAGAAAATCAATACCAGCAGAGCACATTACCATGGAGTGGGACCATCCTGTCAGGGGAGTTCCCTTCTGCATTTCACACACTCTATTCCAAGTGCTTTGAACTTCATGGCCAAAAGAAGTGCTGCTTCCAGCACCGATAATGAATTTTAAATGTTCAGTTGGGCCCAACGAAGCAGCTACAATGGGAAAACAAATTTCGTCTGTCGACGGAAACACCAACGCTTGAACGCTTTTCATGTCGCACCTGGATTCTTCCACCACGCGAAAACAGGTCTAGCACTATGCGTTTTTCATGCATGGCTCCTAGATGGCGGAAGCTACCCACCAAGATCCAGATCTGCGTAATCCTTCACGGTTAAGAAACACCTACGGACCCATCTCTTCTGGGAACACATCAACTGTCCTCATCATAACAGTAACTCCCCTGACACTGTTTTGTTGACTGTTCCACAGTAATGGCTTCACGTGGCACTAAAAGCTGCTTTGCTGTATTCAGCACTTAGGACTTTCTCAGCATTACTTGAATAGCTATTGTAATATTAGGCCGTTCTGTATTTTGTGTGATTCTCATTCCCACTGGAATTCGCATTACACTGGAGGCTCAACCTACCAGCACTTGCATCCAAGTTAGTCCCTTGACAATTGCATGCGTGTGAGATATATTATGTGCCCGACTTGCATGTCACTTTGGACAAACGGATCTGCTAAATATCCAAATATATAATAATCATATATATCCAATTAAACATCCATATATGCATTTATTCCTTATACCCCCTCAGCCAGTATCCACTCGGCCAAGACAGGACAGATTGTGGGTAAAGCTCATTTACAGTTCTCTCCAAAATACAAGTAAAATGAGGTGCAGTAAGCTAATTATAAATTCCTAGGTAACTCACCATCTGAAACAGAGGGGGGGAGCAAAAATTGAAGGGCAGCCCCCGCAGCTGAGAACGAAGCCCTGGCTAGGATTTACATTAGCTGTATAAATAGCCCATTGCAGCAGCCATGCACATCTGCTCAGGCACCGCGGGGGGGGGGGCTCAGGGTAAAAAGTGGCCCGCGGATGGTTTTAGGTGGCGACAGCTGGAAGGATAGCGGGACTCTGGGCTGCACGGGGCCCCTCTCTGACCTCCGAGGGTTATCGTGACCTTCGAACTTAATATCCACCAAAGCTCCCCCGGTCTGGTTTTTATGGCTCCATAACAGAAGCAGAAGAGAGAGCCACCGCTCGTAAGATTTAAAACAACAACTTTATAGGTTGTTTAAAGCGCTCAACATGTGCCCCTTTACGGAGAGCGAAGTAGATTCTGCAGGCAGCTATAACTCTTAACCGCTTAACCTGCCCCCCTCCCCCCCCCCCAAAAAAAAAAACATCTGACCAACAAGACTGATGATTTTCGTGTATGAAGAACATATATCTGGCATTAAAGAATGAACTCACAGAGTTATGATGTCATAATGTCAAACACAATTAAGGTCATAAAAGCCATCATACAGCTACATGGTTAACCAACAACATCCAGTAAAGACAGAGAGAACTTCCAACAGGCACAAAAGCAGGTTAAAGTTAATGATGAACCAGTGTACAGTTTCTGTACACAAACAGGTGCGTTTACTGTACAGGACCCCTTGCGGACTGAAAAAGTAACTGGGAAATTTAGATTACCCTGTATGGCCTATAAAGTTACTCCAAAGATGGAGGGATCTGTTTGAACACGATGGGGTTTTGTGGGGGAAGGGAACAGTCCCCGTGTCTTTGTAACAGACACACGTGCAGGGTTACAGCCTCGCTTTCATGTGGGCATGGTGTGGTCATATGCGGCCTGTTAACAACCGTCCTTTAACTGGGCCGTAAAGTGGCTTCCGAACAGGATCCCTTTGGTGTGGAGGTCGATTCTCCAGCAGGTCCCGGGTGAGCTTGGGGTAGGGCTGGGGCCTGGCCAGGCCTTACAGAGCGCCGGGAAATTAGCAGTACAGTCAGGACCGCAGATGCGATTGCTGCTTTGAGATAGTGAAATGGCACTAGACCACCCGCCCCCCCACATCCCTCTGGAATTTCATGTGTCCATCAGCAAACTGGTCTGTGTTTCAGTGAGCCTTCTTGGGGGGGGGAGACAATATTTTGGAGCAGTCTCAACTTAACCTGTGGGCGTGCAGGGGGCGATCGGGGTGGGTTGTTCACAGATACCCAGAGTGCCACAGCATCAAAGGACTGGATTCCAGCAAGGAGCAAGGTGACCTGAGAAGCCAGGTGACCCACCCCCAACGCAGGTGGCTCCCAGCAGTCTGTGCACGCTGAGAGCGTCCAGCTCGGCGCACCGTAAATCACCCTGGCCCCCCATCGCTGTTGGGACCTCAAGCATCAACTCTACAATGCCCATCACAAAGCTAGGGTTTCACCCCCCCCCCCCAAAATCAGGGCATAAAATGACATTTACAGAAGCTGCTGGGAACCCCCTCCCCCCCCCCCATCCATACCCCATGCTGATCCAAAGAGAGAAGCAGCTGTGGCCATCAGGTAGCCTGGGTGTGGCCGCGCTAGGGGGGGTTCAGAGTGATCGACTGCCCTGTAACTCAGAGGTGTGTGCATGCACGCAACAGACGACTGAGCCCTGTCCACATGGCTCTCCGACGCAGGCCGATCATTCAGGCACCGAGTCTGGGCCCAGACGAGCTGACACACCTTAGCTTAGCTGCTACCCAATCCAGACTAATCCCAAACATACAAGCACGCATACATAGAGGCGTGACAGGAACCAAAGATATGGACACATACACAGATACACAGGCAGGCCCGCAACAAATCAGGTGCCACTGTCTGTGCCTCACGGGGGTTTATGAGAGAGGGAGCACAAAGTGCTCTGACCAATGAAATCGAGGGGGCGTGGTCAGGTCTTCTCCAACAGGACGAGGCTCATCACACCTCCGGTTTAGAGTTCTGTGGACTCTAGTTGCTTCTCCCCCTCACCGTCTAACATTCTGACGGTAACCAGTGATTCAGAGAAGTCACACCCCAGCACACACCCCGCAGGTGTCGAAATCACAGGCAGACATACCAGCAGTGGCAATACAAAGTCCTCAGAGCTACACCCGCCTCACTTATCCTCCGCTGTGTCAACAACACGTCCCAACTCCTCCAAGAAAAACTAAAAAAAAAAATGCACCTATCAATAAAATGTATACATGGAATATATAGACTTTGAAGATACTGCCTCTGCTACCAAAGATCACTTACAATCAGTAACTGTAAGCAGGCGGCGGGTATAGCAGTGAAGAACTCAGAAAGGGGACAAAAACTGAGCAGTAATCTCAGAAGAGAAACCAGCAGTTGTACCCATAGACTGGATGCTTCACTGCCCCAGTAAAAACACGTAGGATTTAAAAATGTTTGGACCAGTGTTTCCCAACGTGGTCCTTGGGGACCCCCAGAGGGTTTACATTCCCCCCCCCCCCCCCAGCTCCCGGAGCCAGAGCGTGGACGGCCCGGGGCTCCCCGCGGACTCGTTTGGGAAACACTAAAAAAGCAAACGCTGCTGTAATGCGGGGCCCATTTTGAAGGACGAGCAGCCGCCTCACCTTCGACACTAAGCGGATTTGCGGGGGTCAGCTCCCGCCGCGCCTTCGAGGGCCCCTTCTGATGCCTGGCCCCCAGGAACTGCGCGATCCGCTGCTGCACAGCACCCTGGATCAGAGCGCTGACTTCCTGGAGAGACAAACACGGGAATCATCCCCGTCCTCTCCTGCTTTGCTGCTTTGCATTTAATCCCCTTAATATCCACTGCACATTTTTTCATTTACAGATATAAGTATAGTGGTATAGTGCTGTAACATGTATCTTTTTACCATGCTCTACTATTTAACACCGCTGTGAGTCAGGAAGTGCTACCCCCCCCCCTTCAGGGGTCTGGGGCTAGAGACTGCGCCTAAATGGAACACAGCAGTCCGAAGAGAGACCGGGCGGGGGCGGGGGTGCTCTTTGTTTCCCTGCCACAATGGGTGAGCAGATGTCGAAGCATCACTAGACCTGGAGTGTCACCGTTTGAACTGGAAGCCGCCCCTCCCACCCCACCCCGAATTACTGTACCTCCTTGTGCCTGTCAGCCCACCAGCTGGGGTCCCGTACTGCCCCCGGGGTCGAGAGTTGAACATCCACTAGCACAGCATAGTTCCCACACTGCAAGACAAAGGGACATGGGGGGGTGCAGGTTACTGGCCGGTAAAAAGAAAATGACAGGGAAGCAGTGAGTCAAAGCAAGACATCACCCCGCAATCCAAACACTCCCGGGCGGGGGGGGGGGGGGGGGGGGGGGGGGGGGGGGGGGGGGGGGGGGGGGGGGGGGGGGGGGGGGGGGGGGG
>JABFDZ020000066.1:6073204-6083853 GCA_019775955.2 Pollimyrus isidori | reverse complement strand
TTTTCTTCTCGATTAAAAAAAAAAAAAAAAAAAAAAAAAAACACACACCCCCCCCCCCCCCACACCAAACACCCCCTGCCCCCCCCCCCCCCCACCCAAAAACTTTAATTGGGAATAAAAATGGCCGCCTTATCCTTTGTGTCAGTTTGCTGCCGACCGTGTGCCTGACTGTAACTGGGGCAGACAGCAGCCAGAGGAGAGCGGATTGCACGCTGGGAGACATTTGAGCACGCCCCCCCCCCATGATACGGCATCACTTCCAATCATTCAGAAGAGGCTGGGGGGCCAAGAACGCCACAGTTACTTAGGTTACCGTCAAGTCTCTGCAACCGCCTCGATTGTGTAACGCACGCTGGAATAAATCAGCTCACCGTAGAAAGGGAGTAGACTCCTCTCGTGTAAACCTTCCCTCATGGGCAAGGCCGTGCAAAGACCACCGGCTAAGCAGGAGATGCATATATAAAGTTTAAAAGGTGCCCTCTACAGGCCGAGAAGGGAACTACAATGGCCAGAACATGGGTCTCTCTCCAGCCACACATGCAGGAAGGAAAGAGAACCATGCAAGCAACAGGCCCATTTCCCATCAGGCATGAGCGGCGGACATGGCTGACACGAGAAGATTAATTAAACAAGTACGCTCTGAGGAGTGTCCGTAGTTCAACATCGTGACTTGGCAATAACCAACTGGGGCCGTCGCCTGCATGCACCCCCCCCCCCCACAGTATTAACAGCCCCTTCTCTACCCTCTGAAGGCAATGCCACTCAGAAGACAACTCCTGTCCGAAATGACCTCTCATTCCTTTTGTCAACCATCAGCCTGGGGCGCTGAGTTCAGGATGACTAACAACCAAAAACAACACCTTAATCTATTGTAGGCGGATGGTGGGATTTCCCTTCCGAAGTAAACTTCTCCAAAACAGTCATTTGCTCCCCTTCCCGAGTGGAACATGTCACGCTGATGCCAAAAAATCACTTTAATAACGGAGAGAGAAAGCCAAACTGTCACTATGGAAACGTTAACAGTCTCAGCACTTTATTCACTTTTCTATGTATTATCGCTTATCTTTTTAAATAGACTATTCTGTAAACAAAAATGCGAGCTGAACTCTGGTGGAGGTGGAACTTGGCCTAGACAGATTGCTTCAAGGAGAAATATTGTAGAGGGCACCCCCTTGTGGCAAACATGAACCTTCTGACATAATTTTATCACTTTGGGCTAGTGGGTCTTGTCTTAGACTGATCCTTTTGTGTTCTAAATGGACCTTGAATTTGGATACCTTAAGAGAACAGGCACAGAGATCTTCATCCTCCACAAACACTGTAGCTGAGCGTCACACGTTTCAGCCCAATAACATGAAAGGAGACTGTGACTTGAATATAAAACGTTCCTTATAACTGCTATGCTATTTTTGCTCTGTGTTTATATGAAGCAAAAAATGAGCAAATTCGGTGAAATCGACACGGAACATCCCCGAACCAAGATGGCAGACTGTCGGCGGAATCCTCTCTCCTCACGCCTTTGGCCACTGGTGGTCTAGCCCTGCGTGGTGGTCTCAGGGCAGAGCTTCTGGTGATCGTGGCGCCTTTAGGAGTGGAGGCCCGTTCCACTCCCGTCAATTACCGTGTGGGGAGGAAACATGGCCCCAGCGAGACTCCCCTGCCCTGAGCTCCTACAAAAATCTCAGTTGTTCCGTTTTGGATATCTAGAATATTTCATTACAGCTGAAGACAGGAATGTTCTCACTCGTTGAGTCAGGCTTGAAAGCCCAACATTTAAAATTTGAACGGGGGGGTGGTTGTGAAATTGCCTAAAAAAGAATGTATGTTATCAACGTGGGATGTTTAGACTGAAACTAAGGTTTCTCCACTGCCAGGGGCCAGACAGCCCCCCCACACACACACCACACAGCACACAGCCCCACCTGCTGATCTCGATGGACAGACTGACAACACAGAGAGGTGTGCGGTATGGCACTGGAAGGGAATTGTGGGAAATTGGGAGGGGAGCCATAGTCCCTGCTGCCCCAACCTCCATTGAAATTGTACACAAAGACTCCATGTGTGTCGCAAGAGGGCATCTTCACAAAAAACAGCACAGCCTTACACAAGAGCGAACAGTAACAGAGTCAGAGTCTGCACACTTCCACTTCACTCTCTGGAAAAACCGTAAATGACCTCAAAAACACTTTAACAAAGGCGTCAGCTTGAGGGAAGGTGGTGACCCACTTCTGACATTCCAAGAAGGCCTCTTTCTCACAAACCCCTACCTACACAGTTTTTTGCAGTGCAGGTGAAGTTCACTCCATTCCCACCCGCTCTCAGAAATTAGCTGGCCACATCCCACAAACAGCAAATGTACTTCAACTCAGCCATAGCGCGCTGAATGAAAATGAAGGGCTCTTCCCAAGGTCCAAGGTCACCTCCCGCCAGACGGGGACACCACCCTTTGCCAGGTTACACTTCCCCCACAGACACGCGTCTTCCTCTCAGTGCCAGTTCCATGTAAGGGGACCAGCTGCTTGGAGCAGAATCGTTTCGTCCTAAAACTGTCCAACGTCACCCCCCCTCCTTCTCCCCGCACCACCCGCATGTAACCAATCGGCGCCATCATGCAAAGGCTTACATGTAAAAACGAAAACAGCAAATGTAATAGCGAGCAGGGTCACGCCAAAGGGGCGGGGGGTGTCCATTATTACCCCACGCTTGAACGGTGACGTGAGGTGGCTCATCTTACTCCATAGCTCATGCCAGGGGGGACAGGTCTGGTCTACATCACGGCCAGTTCCCGAGTGAGAACTCCCAAACCCTTCCCAGACTGGCCCACAAGCCCGTGCAGGCTGCCATGAGGGTCGCTAGGCAACCACCTCCCAGCCTGCCTTTTCCATCACTATCTACAGTGTGGGGGTTCGGGGTTGTGGGGGTGGGGTGCTCAGGGTCCTAAACTCCAGCTCCAAGAATGACATTATCCAGCTGCTGCTGTTTATACTGGGAGGAAGACACCACCCCGCCCGCCCCATAAAAGCTCCCCCGACTCCCAGCACGTCGCTGGATGCAGTGGTGCCAGCACTGGGGAGAGCCCTGCACTGCAGGTCCACTTGCCTTTTCCCAACAAATATGGCCTTAGCTCAGACGAGTGGGTGATGTTGTTTACGGCGCTCTGGCATACATACACGCACAGACACACACACACACACACACCAAAGGTCTGCTTCATTACACAGGAGGAGTTCCCGGGTGGCTGGCATGCCTGGGTGCCATTTGTCAGACAGTAAATGGCCCTGGAGTGAAATTCCCACTGCAAGAGCAGACAGGAACAGCCACAGGTGAAGGCCTTTGATTGGCGCCCAGCCAAAGCGGCACCTCTCTCCGGGAGTAGAACCAATGACCTTCTGGTCACAAATGTACCCACACAATGACTCCTCCCCAACACCCTCTAGCAGTATAAAGAATTAACACAGGGCTTTCTTCCCGACACCAATGTGTTCAGTGCAGGAGATGCGCGAGTGTAAAGTGCAGGCGAGACACCCCCCCAATAACTGCAATGGAGAGAGTCTCAGCTTTCTGCTTCATTCTGCACATCTGATGTGCATTACACTTGGCATTCTACCAGAGCAGGGCGTCCATGGAATGGGGCTCGCCGTCCAGACAGCGCCTGTCTCAGGCTGGGGGGGGCGGGGGTGGATTGGCAGCCGGGCTTTCAGTATATGGTAAGTGACCCCGAGTTCACATCCAATGCAATATGACCTCTGGGATAAAAATGTTAATTGGGTTATAACGAAAAGGCACTCCGGTGATTCAGCCGTACGAGCACAAGGATGCCTTGCAAATCATATTAGCTAAAGCACACCATTGGCTGTTCGCCCCCACGCATCCCTCTGCAAGATTTCCTGGCAAAAAAAGAACAACACTGGCTTCCTTGGCAAGGTTAACCACACTCCACCTCTGGGAGATTTGCCACCAGACTCGTTTATTTATTGGCAGAGGTGCCAAGGAGTCAAAATAACAGCCCTGGATTTGATGCTTGATTGTATTTTATAGATGTGAATCTTAGGAGAACTTTCTAGAAAGCAAAATTTTAACCTAAAAAAGGGAGTGGGGGTTATCAACAAATATTCACTCACACTGGCACAACAAGCTCCGACGAGGTTTTCTGCATTACACAAATAGTTTCTGCAAGTCACACAAACTGAGTTTATTTCATTAACTTTGTGGGTGCAGTGGTAAACTTGCTGAAAGGGCCAAAAACAACATTGCGCCAACAGTGACACCTATTGGACATATGTAATGTTACAGCCCTTCGAGACCATTTGAAAACACGATTCACTTGTGCAAAAAGGTACAGGAAAAATACACGCATTTATCAGCATAGAAACAAGCTACTGCTTTCAACATACCTTGACTACAAACTTGCTGACTGACATTCTGGGGATGACATGGAGGTATGACCTTGAGAAAAAAAAATTAAGCAAATTATTTATAAAAATAAAGAAAGTACATTTTTACTACATTCATCTTAGCTGGTGGTTAACGATCTACATCACAAGAAAGGTGACTAAAATTATCAAAATAATTCAAATTAAATAAATCAAATTAATTGAAATGAGCACAGAAAAAAAATGTGTAAATTAGGCTTCTCTCCCAAAACACTTTTCCGTTCCATCAAACTTCTATTCTTGGTTTTTGTTTTTCCAAAGAAAGTGATGTAATCGCAATAATGTTAATTTCAGCGCTGTTAAACTAAAGCACGATGACCTTATATCCACCCATGACTTTTTATAGTAACTTAAATGCTAACCTTATAAAATGTCTATTGCTGATCATCATAAACTGCGCAGTATGTGCCTGCACCAGTGAAACCTAAGCATGCGGTGAGAGACCCTGGATTAAACAAATAAGCGGTATGTCGCTGAGCTCAGCAAGTGCGGTCACATAAACATACGTAAGGCATCACGACATAACGGCAAGAAAACCATGCGCGACTGGAGGAGTGAATGTACACGAGCAGAGGGGAACGCAAATCGGGGAAATCTAGTACAATATTAACATTTATTGAGACCAAGATTTGTTTTCATATGGCCATTTGGTATCCTACAGCCATTTTGGGAGGAAAGAAAACAGTCCTCGCAGCAGTGTCAGAGTGTAATATTATGAAGAGACGGTAGGGAAAAAAAGTACTCGGCTACCTGGGACTTTATATGAGCATTGTATCTCAGTCTGGATTGTAATTCGCCTGAACGACAGTACAGGAACAAAACAGACCAAACACACAAGTCATCTTTTTACGACAAAGTTACCACCATATATACACATGCAGATAATAGACAGATATATCACGGACACCAAAACATGATTACAACATATCTAAGTAGATCCCATATCAAGCCAACAAATAATGTCAACTTTCATAAAGCTTCAAACAAAAACAAACAAAATGAAAATTATCCCATTATTTTCAACCCACCAGTTTCACCCGCCGTATGATTTGAATGCGTATTACGTGTATGAAGGACCCCAACTTAATAGCTGCCCTGGTGGAAGCCGGATAAAATTAGCAAATTTTCTTACTATCATACTCATAAAAAATAAAGAGCTTTGATAATTTCTAGTAAAAATAAATATTGATTAAATGAAAAGGAATATAGTAAAAATAACAATAAGTGGTTTGTTCATAGTAAATAGTTTTATATTTAGCCCGATTACAAAGGCGCTTTAAAAGGAAAGGTTTGGTTGTACTAAAAAAGGACCCATGATGGCTGCCGTTTGAAGGTGATGCATGCATGTAGCTCACGACTGTTGCAAGACTTATGTGCAGTTATTGTTCTGTAATTTTCATAGTTTGTAGATTAATCTAGTGTTTAGTTTAGGAACATTAAGAGTTTTGCGTACAAATCTACTTAAATGGCACGATGAGGTTGCCACATCTTCAGTGAATCGTAATTGAGAAAAAAAACACTTTTTTTGTTAACAGACATTCGGTTGTGTTATTTAATTTGGAACATTTGCAGTACATAGACGGAGCATAGGTGCTCGGTTAATAATTGTACTCGTACGTTTACGTATAGTGGGTTTTGGTTCTCCTGCTGATATGGGTCTGACAAGTATTTGGAAACAATACAAAGTTCTCATTGTAATGGGCACGAGCCTTGGACTCATCCACTGGGGTTGGTACACTTTGAAGTCTCACCCACTACTACGGAGGAAAGAAGAAGAGTACATCCCAGAACCCGGAATAGTGTCCTACGTGGCCCCCGACGTGCCCGCCAAGAGAAATTAGTTCGTATGCGGTATTGAGGTATGTCCTGTTTCCTTTATATGTATACTTATGTAGTATCTTAGTAGCAGCAGTAGTCAGTCGTGTTTGTACATATTATTTCATATTAAGTTCATTTCTTAAGTTTAGGGCGTTTGGTTTCCGTTCTTCAAATAATTTTGCACATTGGACGTGACCTTGAAAGGGTGAAGTATCTGAATTCAGCACACCCGCATGTAATGGAAGATGATCTTTGTCACGCCTATGCAGTTGAATGAAATAGAACTTTGGATAATTACTTTAATAATTTCATGTTATCTCAGCACTGACACCCGTCTGACTGACCACTCATCGTAACGGCACAGTCATGAAGAAGCCAAGCTGGCTGCGGAAGAACTGGCTCTGGGTTGCAGGTGCAGCCTTCGTTGGCATCCACTTTGGCACGTGGCTCATGCAGCAGGCGATGAAAAGCTCAGCTCGTTCGGACAAAGTGATAAAAAAGAGGAGCTTGGATGAGTGATTCGCTGGACCGCAAATGAGCCGTCTTTTCTTTGTCCCTTGGGAACGTTCCGTTTTAAACTCGGACTTTCGTTAGATTGTGTATTCTCTATGAGCCTGATGGACATTATCCTTGCATTTTTAATGACATTGTGGCTTGAGTGATATCTTGCTTTGGTCTTGCTTTGCATCTGGAGGACAATGTCACGCATGTCTAAGAAGCAGCCCTCCGACTGCACAGCTGTTCCTCTGACAGACCCCGATGTCTCCCAGAAGCTTGCCCTGCTGCGGCAGGTCCTCACGTCCTGCTTAGGCCCCTGGGGCAGACTGAAGCAGGTCCACAATAACGTGGGGGGGGCTGTAATGACCACCTCCACTGCGTCTGTGCTGCTAAAGGCCATCCAAGTTTCCCACCCCGTGCTGAAGCTTCTGGTTGCAGGCATCCTCAACCACACCTCCCGCTTTGGCGACGGTGGCTTATTTGCCGGGATCCTGAGTTTGTGTCTCCTGGAAAACGCCCTGCGGTTGGGTGTGGACCAAGCTGTGGCAGTGGGTGTGTACAGGAGGCTGCTGGGCCTCTGTGATGCCTACCTGGTCCGGGACAACTGTGGCTGCAAGATCAGGGTGGACTTCAGCAGCACCCAGGCCCTACTGACTTTGGCGCGCGGGATGCTGGCAAGTAAGCCGGCCTGCGCCCTGACCCCCGTCGAGGTCGAGCACATGGCCCTGCAGGTCACACGGGCATTCCTGCTGACTGTCCCGTGTGGCACCCGGGGACGGGACCGTCTGGGGGCTGCTGTGGTGGTACCTGTGGAGGGACAGCCCCCCTGGGCCTCAGCTACCCTGGAGGGGCTGCTTGTGGACATGCCGGAGTCTCTGCACGCTGCCGATCTGGAGCTTCAGCGTGGCATGCCGATCCGGCTGGCCCTGTTTAGCGTGTCGCTGGCGGGAGACCTTCCAGAGGCGGGAGACGGGCCTCTGGAGCTGCACGGAGACACGTGCCTGGAGGAGGCAGTGCTGGAGCAGCTCCTGAGGCTGGCCGACCAGCTGCTCTCCCACGGGGTGCAGCTCTTGGCCTGCCAGAAGGTGGTGCACCCTGTGTTGCAGCACTACCTGAGGGTACGTGGGGTCATCGTGGTGGAGAGGCTGGGGCTCGCCATCATGGAGCCACTCGTCCAGATGACAGGTGTGCGCTCAAACCAGACTTGCTTAATTCCACTAATTATTGTCGTTGAGCTAATAGAGATGTGATCCACCTGTTCTTATAGTAATCACTGGATCCCAAGCCATTCCTGGCACACCTGTAGCCAATCCATACATATAATTCCTCTGTGCCACACTGGATTTTAACACAGATCTTCTGCCAGTCCTCATTTTTGCTCCTTCCGAGCTACTAGCCAATCAAGAATGCCAAATACCTAGTACAGGTATTTTAGAAGCTGGGAGGGAGCGAAAATGTGGACGGTCGATGGGTCTGTGAATACTGGGTTGAGAAACATCGGATTAACATAATCAAACTGTCTGAGTAATAGAGCTGATGTATGGGATGGCTAGATTGATTTTTATGAACTGATGAAGGATTTGCTAATTTGTTAGTTGTAATGTTCAGTAAAACATCTGCGCTGGAAATCCACTTGTTGAACTTTTGGTTCTGGTTTGCATGTTGGTCCCACGTCGCTGCTCTAGATGCACAGCCGCTGGCCACCTTCCAGGCCCCTGTCCCCGCCGTCTCCTACGGGCAGCTGGGGGGCCTTAGCGTGCACCAGTGCGGCTCCAGAGAGATGCTCCACCTGCTCCCGGCCGGAGAGAAGGCGACATGCACCCTGGTGCTCTGCCACAGGAATGAAACGGCACTCGCTGAACTCAAGGTGGGCTGCCGGCGCCACAGTGGAACTTCATCATATTTGAGGTGGTGGGACTGAGTGGCATAGTGACACTGCTTGAAAGCCACAGGTTCAGTTTTTGTCTTGGGACTGAATTTATTGTGAGGAAAACATAGCATAATCTTTCGAGTTATATTTTATAGTTTTGAGTTGTATATCCTTTAGTGACCCAGTTTCCACCCCTTTTCTAGCTTCTCTGTATAATATTGATGTCACGCTGCTCCATGTCACATGATTATAATGTCACTATCCTCCTCCAGGTGTCGTGTGAGAGGGCAGGGCAGGTGCTGAGGTTGATGCTGAAGGAGCCCTTTGCGCTCCTGGGAGGGGGCTGCAGCGAGACGCACCTGGCGGCTTTTGTCAGGCACGAGGTGGGCAGCCCGTCCTGTTTAGCGTGGACCCAGTTTGGCTTGCATGGCGGATGAGTGAGATGAAGTGGGAGATTAGGCTAATCGCTGTAGCGTCTCTGTAAGGGGCAAGTCAAAATGACGGCACGTGCCCTGGAGTCCAGCAAGGCCTTTTCTGGCATTGGCCGGTGGAATACTTTGACCTTTGACCTCCTTGCTTCGCAGAGCAGCAGCGATGTCACAGAAGCCGTGCGTGAACTGGGCTGCTCTCGCCACGACTACATGCGGGTGGTGGGTGCGTTTTGCCAGTCTCTGGAGAGTGTGGCCCGGGCACTTGGGCAAGACAGTGGTGTGACCCTGACTGATCTGTGCCACTCCCACTGCTGGTGCATACCTCCTGCTCCGCCTGCTGATGTCCCATGGGTGGAGCTGGTACGTTCTTGTGGGTGTGGTTTAATAAGTGGCCACTCGGGCCTGGAATGGAACCTCATTGGTACAGAGTACCCTTCGTTTTCTCCAACACTCAATCCGGGTGCAGAGTCTCTGCCATGCGTACTGGACTCATTCTTTGCCAAGGTCAATGCCCTGCATGTTGCCGTGGAGAGTGCAAATCTCATATTAGATCTGAAGTATGTAATTCAAGACAGAAATTAGCAGGGTTGTCGATCTCTGTACGATTTACTGGTCTGAGCTCCATGATTGTAACCTGATCCTCAATAAATATGAAGCAAATTAAGTTTTGGCTGTTGCTGTAATCCCAGATGCATTGTTATAAATGAGCACTAGGTGGCAGCATTGCATCTGCCTGAATGTTGGCTGCCTATAAGCCTATCCTAGCAGCCGGTAGATAAATTGTTGGTTATGTGGGCCTATGAGAAACGCACAGAATTGATAATGCTGATTTTTAAAATGAACAGCACTGGCTTAAGAGTCCTAATAGTAATTTTACAATTTTGTTTGATTTAATTAACTGGTATTGGGCTTTTGAAAACTGCAGTAGAAGTAGTGAGTACAGCTTGGCACTTTTTATACACAGTTTATGAAATCACTGGCGATGATACTGTGATGGATTAATGGGGAATATTTCCTATAATCCATATAATATATCACCAGGGGACGATGTATTGTTCGGGACATGTTAATAGGGTGTCAATTATTAATAATGATTCATTTTATTGTTCCCCACATATGAAGTGTTACTTTACTTTTACTTAATTGTATGTAAAGTCAATAATTAATTAGGATGTTAAGTGTATTAATAAACTCCAGGGCTTATGAATAGGGTGGCGTCCTTCTCTAGAGGAGATTTCTTTAAATGAGTCTTATTTGCGGACATTATGTGCTGTGTGGTGGAGCTGCAGGTCAGTGCCCAGCCTTGCAGCCTCACTTCTCTCATCCCAGTCTCACGGAGAAGTCGCACGGCAGTAAAATACTGCTGAGCACAGGCTGACGGCCTTGGGGAAGTCCTGAGGGAGCTAGATATCTGTTTGTGCTGTAAGCATTATATCCATTGTTATTCATAAGTATTTACATCGCTGGTTAAACTCTGGCATCCTTTGCTGAAACCAACCGTAAAATGTACAAAACCATATGTAAAATACACTGAACAAAAATATAAACGCAACACTCTTGTTTTTGCTCCCATTTTTCATGAGCTGAACTCAAACATCA